>MU404193.1:0-87510 GCA_022695795.1 Biscogniauxia marginata
CCCCGCTCGCCCCCCCCGCCCGCTGCCCCCGCGTGTGGGGCGGCGCCCGCCGCCCCGCGCGGCGCGGCCCCCCCCCCCCTCTATTCGTTTTTTCTTTTCTTTTTTCTGTCTGCCAGTATTTTCTCTCCGGCCTTTATCTCAATACTTACCTCACAAACGTCGTTGATCCTTGTAGGATCGCCATGTTTTTTCACGCATGGGAATTCTTAAGTTTCAGCTTGTACGTTTCTCTGTACACTATTACCGGGGTCGAGACACTAAATATTGTTGAAGTCATTTCTAATCTCCTCTTCTGTATGATGTTCTTGTCCTGTGGGTATATGCTTCTGGTTCATAGGCAAGGCCCTTGCCGCCCTTGGTTAGTCTAACCATTAAAATGTCACTAGAATTCCTGCAGGCCCAGATGCATTACCTCGGTTTTGGATTTATATGTATATCGCGTGAACCCATTCACGTGTTTTGTGGAAGGACTGTTGGGAGCCTTACTGGCCAACTTGGAGGTTCAAATACCTAACTACATATCTAGAATCATCCGTGTAGAATAAATTGAGGCTAATCGACCGTCATGTACGAAATACCCTTGTGTATTCACTAGAAGTGCTCGTATCCGGTTCGATGTGATTAAGCAGCATGATCCCTATTTCATGCAATAGCTGTTCCACGGCAGTTCTTCATTGTATGTTCTGTATTGGGCCAGCTTGGCTTTTGAGGATATCCACGTGCTGAGTAGTTTAATATACTACGATATACTAAGTAGTGAGCAAAATTAATATGTTTAACGACTACAAAATAATATGAAAACGGCGATTTGCTTTAGCTTTGTGCCCTGATATGCCGGAAAATTATATCATGAGAATAAGTCTGATATATAGTCGTGATATAAAGCCTATTACTATGCTATACAGAAGGGTAAATGACATGTTCCTTGTGGAAGTCTCGACTCTATGTCTTTGATTGTCTGGTAAGTAGGGTGGTTCGGCATTGGCGGCCAAGCCGGGGAGCTGTCTGTACTTATTACTGGTGGAGCCGGTAATGACGGTGCCGGAGGTCCACTCCGTATACATACCGGGCAGCCCGGCAAGGCGGCCGGCAAATACTATGCCTACATAATCAAACATGAAGATAGGTGTTATGCGGGATCTATTACGAGTAGGTATACAGAGAATAAGATAGGTACCTACCTAAGGTATATAGACTCATATCCCCACATTTGCTAGTGGACGGTAACGAGTGTATAATCGCTTATAATTTTAAGTGATATAATTTAAGTGCTTTATATATTATTAAATATAACTATTACCTCTCAAATTATATATTTATTTAAATTTATTAAATCTTAATAAAATTATAATTATAATTTATAAGTATTTATTACGCAGTTATTTAATAACAAGCTAAACGATTTAATTTTTTAAGTGTGTAGACGATTATTGAACCCCACTATTAAGTACCAGTTGAAAATGCACTTACCAATAATACGTTAGCCCCTCCAAGAAAAAAAAAATATTCTACTTCCCGGTTATCCTATCACACCATCCACGGCAATAGTACACTGCTTTCCCCTCGCCCGGCGACGCAGATGTATAGCCCTCGCCATGGCAGCACGCGGCAGTAGTTACAGTAGTCCGCGCAGCGTCGCCGACGCCACGCGCTTTACGTCCAACACGCCCCACGCGAAGACGAAAGCCGCCGCGTCCAAACCCGGCACGGCCTCTGCCACCGGCAGGCCCGCCAATTCCAGCCCGTCGAAGCACCCGCTGGGGAGCGGGGTGGGAGGCGGACTGCCTCCGTCGGGCACACCGGTACAGGCGACGCATGAGACACCGGAGGAGCGGGTGCGGCGCCTGCGCGCCGCCCACCTCGCCGCGAAGCAGCATACTGTATCCCGGTTCGACCGCATCGTCGACAGCTCGCGGCGGTTTTTCGACGCGGCCCACAAGTTCAGCCTCGCGGGCCTCATCGGCTTTAGCGGTACGCAATTTCCTACCTACCTTCCTTCCTTCCTCCCTTCCATCCGTCTTTCTCGTATTTCCTCTCTCTCTCTCTCTCTCTCCGGTCTCTCCTCTCGGCCCATTTCACTGACACAAACAACGTGGGTTCCCCAGGCCTCGCCCTCTTCGTGACCGTCTACGCCAGCGCCGACATGATGATATACAACCGCCGGCGGCGGGGCGAGTTCTTCGCCATGCAGAAGCAGCTGAAGGAGGACAGCCTCGAGTCCGCCCGTCTTGCCTACATGGCCGGCACCGCGACCGAGGACCAGATCGCGCTCGTCGAGGAGGCGACCGCGAAGGCGAGGCAGGACGGCTTGCAATTGCCGCCCCTGCTGTCTGCGCCGCGGCCTGCGGCGCCTGCCGGGGGGCGCGATGCGACAGCGGACCAGACCGAGCGGACGGTATGGTCTGGAGAGGCCATTGTCGAGAGTAATATATCGGCTGCGGACGACGTAGAGCAGCCCAAGAAGAAGGGGCTTATCGCATGGCTGGTGAGTGGGTTGAAGAAGGAGGAGCTGAGGGAAGATCTCGATTTCGATAATGAGGAAGCATCGGCTTCGGGTCGGGCCTCCCAATCTGGCATTACTAAGACTATAGATGAGTCGCAGCAGGTGTTTAAAGAAAAGGCCAAGGCCGCGTTCGATCAGGAGAGGGAAAACCAGAGAAGAGGGGGGCCATTGGACCAGGTTGGTCTAGAAAACAAGTCGGGGAGCAATGAAGGGAAGAAGGGATGGTGATAGGCAGAGTTTCTAGTCCACAAGAGTGACCGGAGAAGCAGAACTAAAGAAAAAAAAAGGAATTTCCACAAATTTGAAGATAAGTACCACACAAGGAGAGCTCAACCGGGGGCACCAACACAGAGGTGCTCATAATGTTCTAACATGTACCACGGTCGGTTAAACGAGCTTATGCACGGGTAAAAGGCCGCTGTTGTATGTACCATAGTCTGTGATAGAAGGTCCAGGGCCTGGCCCTGGCGCATTGGGTCGAGGTTGTTCCTCTCAAAAGAGCAACGGGCTGACCAGCTCCCTAAATTGCTGGACTGCGCTTTCGTATATAGCAGCTATTATAGTCAACTCACCTGTGCCATTCCCTGACACCCGCGCTCATAGCAACAGTCAAAGGAGCATAGTAGAGATGGTGCAGAATCTACAGATCATCACCAAGTTGAGAACCACGTTTGAAGACATAGGAAATTTTGCTTATTTTCATGTTGGTGTTCCCCCCCAAAAAAAAAGACAAGATAAATTATTCCACACGCTGAGTCTAGCTTGTCTGTTGCCTGCTCAAAACCCAACTCCGCTCTAGACGCCATGCACAAGTCCCAGTGAGAAGACGAAAACCAAAAAGACGGGTATTGTTCTCCTTTTCCTCAAATTCGTTTTGCTTTACTCTGAAGAATGCAGAACCTTATAATCCAGTAACCGAAATGCAGCAATGAATGTGTTGTGGTATAATGATATAGATGAACGATTGCCGGGTGAACCGTTGGAAAGAGAAGGAAACTGAGATGAATGATCGAAATACTACGGCTTAGCGTGCCGCCCCTGTGAGCTTCTTGCTGTCCACCTACCACTGTAGGCGCCCTAGCTATTATACCTCAGCTATAGCAGAGTAGTAGTAGTAGAAGAAGATATTATCGGGAAAATGGAAGGTTTCCTGCCCTTTGTATGGAGAGTCCAGAAATGGCATTCTCTAAGAGAGAGCCTCATTGACTCCTTAACGCCCCAGAAAAACGACGCGCAAATAACGCCCCTTAGAGCATGACGATCTGGGACATTTCCGTGTCTCGAGCATGTCTGTCTCGCATAGAATGTTGCTGGAACCGTGGACTGCACCTCTTCCATAGGTTCCTATCAAGGGTAGACTTGGAGGCAAGGATGCCGGAGTCACCCGAAGACTTTTCTTCTTGGTGCGTTGTCATCAGGCCTCGCAACTGTTGGGGCATCGGTCCATCATTGCCGTCTACTCCTAGTATGTCCTGATGCCATACATTCATTACCCCGTTATTCTCGTACTATGAGATAATAATGTGATTGAAATGGCCGGGGATTTTCATGCGACACTTCTCACAGTCAGCTCGGTACCCTATACTGAATGACTTCTTCATGCCAGGCTGTATGGTCCAACTGTTCAGCGTGTGCTTGCTACGGGAATGGCCGAATTTACCACGCGGCGAGGGCGTGGCGGGTGCCGACAACGGGGAGGTACCATCGGTGTCCACCATGGCCGCGTCGGAGTCGACAGGCTGTGGGGGAGTCTGGATGTTGGGGTGGATAGCCATGGCATGCGGGTTGGTCGAATGGGGCATGTGTGGCAAGTATGGTCTCTGAATCTGTGCTACTACCGGGGAACACGAGTCCAAAATCATGCCCGGGCTTGTGGGCGCATCTTCACCCCCATTTTCACTAATTGGGGATGGGAGACGTCGGGTTTGCACCATAGACCATTCCGCACCACCATCAAGCGATCGCGGTACCGAGGGGTCTTGCCTCGGTGGGAAGGGTCGCGCTTGGGCGAAGCCGGCCTCGTCCTCCGGAATAGTAGCATTGGCAACGTGCTGTGCAGTTTGGTTGACCGGACCCCAATTGGTTCCCCGTACCTGGGCAGCAAATGTGCAGTGGATCGGGGTTGGCATCCGTCCAGCGATGCTCGGGGCGACGGGATCTGGTTGTGGAGAGCCGGGATGGAGATGCTGTTGCGAGGGGTTATTGTCAACCATCATGTCCGTGTCTCTATCAGCGTCCACCGGTGGGTTCGGCGGTCGCTGGTTCAGCACATCCTCCGAGTCGGAGTCGGTCGGGGTTATGGTGGTCGGCGGAAAGCTGGGGGGTTCAGTGTATCGTTTGTGGCCCGGCGAAGTTCGCAGTGGAAGAGAATGCAAGCGTTTCTGTTAAAAGAGAGGCCAAGTTAGCAGGACGCTTCGAAGCAGATGTGGCCAAGACTGACATTCCGATGCTCTGTGAAACCCAAGGTGCCATTCATGACCATATCAAGCTCGAGTCCATCATCTTCCCGGACTCGTTTCCGGGAGGCTTCGGGCCACTGATGGTTGAACATTGTCCGGCGCCGACAAGATGACCAAATCACTAAAGCGGGTTTTGACGAATAGGGTAACCTCGAGGGCCCGAGAGCTACATGCGACAGTGGCAATCGGTTCCGCGCGATAGTATATAGAAGAAGCCAGGTCGCGCACGGGGCCGTAGAGAAGTATATAAGAACGTGTGTATGTTTGGGCTACCTAGCGACTGGCGGGGGTGCGTCTGGGTGCGTCGTGTGAGGTCCAGATCCTCCGCAGGTCGGGTTCATCAACCTCTTTCCAGTATTCCCGTCGAAGGGGCTGTCGAGCTGATTGCCGAGATGAGAATGTCCCCAGACCTTTCCTGTGGGCAGAAATAAAAAGAAAGAACGAGGAAGGAGAACAATGAAATCGATGAGCTAAGGAAATATCGGGGTGTGCTTAGTACAGAGTGAGTGCGTAAGAAAACGAAAAGAAAATTGTGTTCGTATGTTAACATTAGTTGGGATGGATGGAAATGGAAACGGAGTGATGGTGGTGGTGGTGGTGGTGGTTGATCCCAAGGATGCGGATGCCGATGACGAGACTTGGTGCCAAGGGCCAAGGGTGCCCTCCCGTCTGGAATATTTGGGGACATGTACTTCCCGAGGTCAGTAGGCTACCGTACGAGTGCCTAGGCGGGGGAGGAACGTCTCGAACGGCTGATTAAGTGCCTAATTTACGTTAACCTAAAATACGAGCTGTCAGCCTAGGCACCGTTTTGTGCCCCTGACACTACCTAGACTGCTGTATCTATGGACGTACCGTTTGTACGGATTAATCCGTAGGCAAAACTCGGAGTGGAGCCATGGCTGTATCCGTTAGCACACCGTTACAATGTACGGAACTACAGATCGATCGTTAACGGAATGGATACATGTAGTTTACTGTATCCATGAAAAGTGGACTTTGCAATTACAGACATATTACCAGGCCCTGGCCTCTATGCCATTAAAATGATAGGTAATTAGGTAGTCACAGTCCAAATAGTTTAATAATTTTAAGTTTCCCAACCTCTTGGGTAGCACCACCGCCTAGTAATTTACACAAGTATGTCAAGTATCCCATGACGTACCGATATGCATTATGTACTGCCCATCCTAACCGTATTCGACAACCTCGGTCTATAGGTATTATTTGAAGTACCCAAGTTTACTGTGATATCAATTTGTAGCAGCTACTTTTGCTGTCAATAATGGCAGCCGCCGCTCTTTGTTGTTTGGTTTCAGGCTTGCTTCATCACCGACATGGGGGTTTCTTGTTTCTTCATATCTACAGATTTAATACCTGACTGTGCGCCACTTGTTCAACATGTTATGTATGGGAACAGAACAATCTTTTCTTTAGCCCCCTGTCATTGTTATTGGCCAGCTATAACGTTTCTCTTACCTCTGCCCTTCTCTTGTGCCGTAGAAATCGTTGTCGTCATGTGCCCGATATAGAATTCAACATTGTCTCGGGCGGCACAAAACGTCCAACCATTCCCAGCCCTTTCCATCGCCTTCGTCATCTTGAAGCCACGCCTTGGCATGAACCCCTCAACCCCCTAATTCTGCTATTCATCTGTTGATCTTTTAAATGTTAGCCAGGTCAACTGCGGATCTGCATCCACATATCGAGGGGATCCCCATCCTCCCGTTAATCATGCATCTGTGCACTCACAGGATGCTGGTTTAACGGGGTTTCCGCGGATTGCTTGCAGTGTCCATTAGACGGATGCTTCCTTCGTTAGATATCCGGAGATCTCGTATACACAGTACAGTGAATAAGAGTAGATGTTCCCCTGAAGGTGTCTTAGATGTGCTCTCCACTAGGCTCTGAACTTCAATGAAAGATGACCTGATTTTTTAAGTATGGGTGAAATATAGGGGCTGATGACATCGACAATCCAGTCCAAGAATACAAGCCATCTAATATTCCGTTAACGTGTTGTTTCGATGGCTACTTTCCCTCTCGCGCGGCTGGTATGCAACCTCCCATAGGCCTCTTTGACCTTGCCGAAATTGTAAGCATTGTCAATCACGATGTCGTCTTCCTTCAATTCTGTGGTCTTTTGCAGTCATATCTGGACTTGGTCTTGAATCAGGCAATCGTATGACAGTCCCCATCTGATATACGCAAGCAGCCACCAGAGATACATACGGGGGTTCTAATAATACAGGAGACTCTCCCACGATGCCCGAATAGTCTTGTCGCCCACGACGGTCACGCATACAGAGGCTAGGCCGATAAACTCCATGCCGCTGACAGAATCAGCCATGGAATCAGGCTCGAAGGCCACAATCGCCAATCTCACCGCGTCGGGGAAAATCGTATAGTCCACAGCCTGATTCGCACCTCTTTCTCGGACAGCGGTCGCTATTGCGGCTAAGGCAGGAAGTTGGGACTGTATAGTCTCTTTCCCATGCCAGCCAGATGGTGTAGATACCAAGGCTTGAGCCTCCACTAAAAACAGCAATCTTACTGTCTACCACAGTTAGACTGTTCACGAACATTGCACATCTCTCGCTTGAACTCTATGCTGCAAGACAACACCAGCGGACTCACCGCCCACGATCCTTAATTGCCTTGGATCCGATAAGGGATTTGAGATGGAAAATATTCGATTGAATAACCACGAGATCGAGCTTTCTGGCCTTGACCTGGATGAAGACATGGTTTGACGCTGGTGCGGACTGGGTAGCCGTCTATTAGAGCTGTAAACTCTGGAGGAAATCGGCTATTATAGACTTATGATTTGGCATTTGACGCATTTCCGCCGCCTCAGTCTCTCTATGCATAGTAAGTGAGAACTCGGGGTCTAATGTCGCCCATTTTGGTGGCTTGCTTGTTAACTGTCTAGGTACGTAGCAAAAGAATGTGCCGGATGATGTGTAGCAGTATTGGATACCTATATTGTTATACTGTTCTTCCCTCCCTCCCTCTCTTGCATCTTGGTTGCAAAACCGAAACCTTCCTTAGGTAGTTGACTACTACGACAAGTTGGCCACCTGGCTATGAGGTTTTACTATACTACCTAGGCCCAAGTGCTGCGCTGGCCCGGTACCATACAGCCTATAAAGGGGGTAAGGAGTTGTAGGTATAATTCATCCATACAATAGACACTAGCCACATGACATTAGCCACAGGATCTCGCGTTTATTAGGTAAGCATTAGCGGCTAGCCCCACATCCTTACTTTTTTTTTTTTTCTCTTGTTCGGGCTAAGGTTTAGGTAGGTACCACCTGTAGGGTTTTGAAGCCCTCCAAATAATTTTACCGAAAGTGCGGGTTCCAAGCGCTAGTACCCTCACCCTCTCAAGCACCGCTGGAAATTCTCGTGCCTCCAATCTGGAGAATTGACGACCCGCGAGTGACCACCTTTTCTTTCCTTCAACAACCCCATCTTGATCGCAATCAGTCACAATGGTGCGTTTGAAAACCAACTCCCCGATGGAATGCTCTGAGGACCTGAGATCCAATTGCTGACCTCCAAAAAAATAGGCGATCAAGCACAACAACCAGATCCAGCACAACCGTATGTTTTCACGATGTCTTCTTCTGCACCAGCGACGACGAGGCTTACTGACCGCCCATAGACTTCCGAAAGGATTGGCAACGACGGGTCCGATGCCACTTCGACCAGGTATGAGAACACCCCTCGAATTTCTACGAGTCGATTGACCCGACCGGGCGAACTACGTTCTAATCCTTGCATGCGAGCATATAGCCGACCAAGAAGATCCGCCGTCGCTCTCTGCGCCGTGCTAAGGCTGCCGCAGTCGCCCCCCGACCTGTCGACAAGCTGAGACCCGTAGTCCGATGCCCGACCATCAAGTATAACCGACGTGTTCGAGCTGGACGTGGTTTCACCTTGGTTGAGCTGAAGGTATTTAATATTGCTGGCCGCTTACCTTGGATTGGAACACCGAAGTTCTAACGACTATTCTAGGAGGCCGGTATCCCCCGTCTCGTGGCCCCGACCATTGGTATCGCCGTCGACCACCGCCGACACAACCTTAGCGAGGAGTCGCTCACCGTCAATGTCGCCCGCCTCAAGGCCTACAAGGAGCGGTTGATCGTATTCCCCCGCAAGGGTGCCAAGCACCCCAAGGCCGGTGATAGCAAGGATATCGACCTCAGCAAGACCGAGACCCTCTCGAACGTCGGCTCCGCCCTACCCATCATCCCAGTCGGGGCGGGCATCTCAGAGATCAAGAAGAGCGAGCTGCCTAAGCAGATCGAGGGTGGCGCCTACGCGACGCTCCGAAAGGCGAGAAGCGACCAGAGACTGCAGGGTAGTCGGGAGAAGCGGGCCAAGGAGAAGGCCGAGGTCGAGGCCAACAAGAAATAGACGACGATGGGGCGAATCCCGAAGGGGACTGCACGGGAGTACGGACGGCATTCATAGGGTTCTGCTTTCGTTGTGTTGCTGGTCATGGTCATGGTTGGTTGGCTCGTGGTTCATGTGTAGCCAGGACAGAGGGAGGAGGAAAACCATATCTCTATTCCCCCAGACGCCTACCCACCAAGGCCGAGGCATTATTGCATCTTTCGGTTTACTCTAGGTCATTCTCATTGGTAAAATGAATGGACAAGAAGCAAGGATCGGTATTTCAATGCAATTGTGACACTCATATCGCAGGCAAAAATAGCTTAGATTGCCATGGCTGGCTACAAAAATAATCTAGCGAGGTTGATTCCTGTTCTGGGGACGAATCTATCTATGGGTAGTGTCTGTGCCTCCAATGTTAGGGCCAGGCCAGGCTTATCTAACAATCTTAGGGCAGATTCCTGAAGAATTCCTTGTCTCACTCCTTTACGTCACTGTTCTTATTCGAAAGCTGCTTTCCCTCTGTCTGAAAGATGCTTGTAAACGTTGTCTTAGTTAAGGGAGGTAGCTTTGTGGGGCACCGAGAGAGGAGTTCCGCGATCAAGACCAGCCCATTTTCCCGGTCGACATTAGGTACAGTGTTGTTGTCGACAGCCTTCGATTGACTAGGCCTGTTGTTAGCCTGCTCTGGTGCCTGGGGAGCCAGGAGGCTCAGGCCCTCCAGTCCAAGGGACGTCACTTTGTCATCATCTGCTGAAGAGAGCAAAGAGGTAGTACCAATATGCAAGCCGCTTCCCTGTTCAGGTAAACTTTCCTGCTTTGGCATACCGACCTCCTCACTCGTTTTGTTACTACCACCCCCCTCTTCCGAGCATTCCTGCCCCGTGACGGCCTTGACCAACATGGCCACCAGGCGAGAATTCTGCATCGACCGGGCCGTGGCCTCGGCGCCTTCTAGGCTCCGCGCCATCAGGGCAAACACGAATAGGAACTCTGACCGCAGGGCAGGGAACTTTTCCTGGAGGCCCAGGTATGCCATCGTATCTGTCAATGTGGGGTGGCTGTCGTAGAATTCCCGCAATGAGTAAGAAGCCTTGTTGTCACTGTTACTGTCACTATCACTGCTATTTCGCGTATCCGAGGTAGGACCCTCGCCGACTTTGGCGGGCGGCGGGGAACTCGAGTGCAGCACCCTGCACGCCATAGCGACGGCGCGTGCCGTCTCCGTCTTGGTAGGTTCCTGGTCCGATCGCTCGTGCAGGTCCACGAGAAGCTGGAGCCCGGATCGGTCGTGGTCGGGGCCCAGCGGCACGCAGATCCGCCGCACGTTGTCTAGGCAGTTCACGAGGAGCATGCGCGCCAGCGAGGTCGCGTCGAACTGGATCTGCGGCTGTACGTCAAAGCCCCAGATCCGCGGCAGGACCTGCGGCCTGAGAAGGCCCGCGTCGCTGAGGACGACCTTGTTGCCGGCGGGGATGGCGAGGTTCTTCAGGAAGCTGAGGACCGAATGGAGGAGCTGCGGGTCGGTGTCGTTGGACGGCTCGGAGAGCAGCGCGATCAGGGGCTCGTGAATACGGGATTTTTGGACGAGCAAGGTGCACGCTTCGTCGTCGCGTGCGATGTTGCCTAGGGCGAGGCAAGCGGTGCTCTGGAGGAGCGGGTTAGGTGTCGAAATCCATCGCTGCAGTGTCTGAGCTTCAGGTCCGTCAAGCGGGCATGATGAGGCGAAGAGGGCGTTGGCAGATAGTTCGGCAAAGGTCTGCATGAAGGCTAGCTGCACCTGCTTGAGTGCTTCCTGGTCATCCGCATCGATCTCGGATATGTCAAAGTCGCTGCTACCGCACGCCTTTTGAAAAGCCTGGATGGCGAGACCGACGGCATGGGGAGTCTGCAAAAATGCCTGCTGGAACTGTTGCTCGAAGAGGTATGTCAAGGCCGCTGATGTCAGCCCAAGAAAGTCTTCGAGATCGATCAGGGGTTCTGGTTTCATTGCTAGGTTCAGAAGTGCGAAAGGGGTATTCAGGTCTACCAGGTCTTCTTCGGTTTCTGATAAATGGTGAGACTCGTGTGTGCTCCGTAGCAGATTGTGATAATGGCTACATACCTTGAGTGGTTATCATGACAAATAGTTTGCAGATGATGTTGGTGAGTGATGAAGATGCATTTTCTAGTCGAGGGCCTGAGATGATATTGACTAGGGCAGGGTTGATACCTGCCTTGTAGATGGCTTTCTGGGCAGGTTCTAGTGCCCACGTTAGCTGTGGGCTTTTACGCCGACCATCTCAGTAGGTTCTGCTCACCATAGTCCACACATACATTAAACAGTACCGGGATGACGAAGGCTAGTAGGGAATCGTCGTTCAGTAGTGCGACTATCTTAGGCAGACAGCCTGATGTTATAACCCTCTCTCTGTTCTCGTCTGCATTTGCTCGATTAGCACCTTGGTCCGGTTGAATAGTATAGGTGATGAATAGACTTGCCTTTGTCGGCACATGAATTTCCAATAGCACGAAGGGCGTGGATTATCAGCGGTGATCTGAGGTCCGGTGTGCCTATCAGGCGGCAGAAGAAGGCCAGCAGCCCGGATGCGCCCAGTGGGACTCTCCAGTGCTCTTCTCTAGCTGCATCACCGGCCTTCTGTGCGAGGAGTTCGATGTCTGGAGAGTCAGGAGAGGTCTCCCACAGACTACTCGCAGCGCTCTCGACCTGGCGCAAGGCGTCGGTCTGCGAGGCCTCATCTTTAAGGGGGCTCGTGAAGAGCTGGTCAATCTCGCGCAGCGACATTGTTATCGACATTGTTATCGGT
Organism: Biscogniauxia marginata; assembly: GCA_022695795.1. NCBI lineage: Eukaryota > Fungi > Ascomycota > Sordariomycetes > Xylariales > Xylariaceae > Biscogniauxia > Biscogniauxia marginata. The sequence continues at coordinate 12,171 of MU404193.1, forward strand.
CCATGCCAGAGACGGTTGTGCTATGTATGCGGGTTTGTACGCACGAACGCATCTGGGGGGGCGTAATATAAATTGTTGCTGGCCACGTCCTCAGTCAAGGTAATCAAGGCAGCACGTACATGTTGGAAACTGGTGAAGGCCTGTCCAATGGGGATTGAATAGGAGACTTAGAAGGACCTCACCTGTTCCACTTTTAGAGGGCTACAGAGACCCACTCGGGAACCGCCGATTATGGTCCTCTAACCAATACGCGTCGACTTGCGGCGGTGCTTACGTGGAGCTACCTAACCTTAGGTAACTTATGTACGTACAAGACCACAACAATAGGTATTACCTGAAAAGGTACTTACTTACTTAGCTATAGGGAGTGATCACTTACACGCAGATTATAAGTAAAATCTTGGCAACATCTATTGTAGGTCGAGGCACTTCATGTTACACATCACATAAATAGAAAAAGGCATAGTACAGTCCTCATGTAATTTTGCACAGGTACCACCGCCGGGACGAGTCGAGATAGCGTACTTACTAGATAGTTACTTGTAAACGGCATGATATGGGCTGAATGAGGCTCTCTTTGCGAGCTTAGATGTCTTTTTCAAGGACAGCATTGAAACAAGAAGCATTACAGCTCATAGTCGAAGACAAAATTTGAACGAGGGTTGTTTCTAGCTGGTGGATTTCAATGTTTCCACAGACCTAGCAAGTATGAAACTCTCCAGTATAATACTCTGGTGAGCTATTAGAACAATTACATATTGCATTCGTGTACTTGTTCTTCTAACACGTAGGTGGAAACAGAGAATCATCGACCTAAACACCCAGATCTCCTGCTCGTTCTAATCTATATCACAAATCTCACAAGTTGCGCTCAAGATTTAGTTCTACAACGATGCCCTAAATACGTGTTCGACGCTACACAAGAAACTAAAGCTGGAAATGGATGGGATTGTGAGAATCCAGGATTCAAAAGTCTCTTAACTAAACGTATGAACCTCCCTGAAGGCATCGAGTAGGACAACTTCACATAATAGTTGACGTAAAGCTGTAAACATCTCCGCTGTAGTCATGTTCTATATGCTTAAATACCTAGCTATGCGGGCCGCGGTTGACAGCATCCTAAGCCGGGACGGGGAAGATCTACCGGGCAGGTCATAAATTAATGAAGTGCTTCGGTCTCATCTTCAGTCTACTAGCTAGAGATTCTTTGCATTGGTTATTCCGAGTAAAGTTGAGGCATAGGTACTATGTAGGCATTTACCCAAGTCTGGGCAGATAGGGGCACAAACAGGACACGAACAAGAGCCCGTTGACATTGGGTTGGGACGGACCCGAATCGTAATAGCAACGGCAGCGGTAAAGATTGGCCAATACAAACGACGCTTGATAAACGTTGGGTGTTTCAGTGGCGGCCGAAATGACACATAGTAATCTCCGCTACATCGTCCCGTACGACGGTAGCTGTGTTGTCGATGGAGCAAACGGCTTCGAAGTCGCCCTCCTCAATTATCAAGACCGTTGCCGGTGCTACGCGAACTGGCTTTATAGGGGGAGGGGAAACTTCCTGCTAATCTGAGAGAGACAAGTGAGGCTCGCGTGGGAAAATGAAATTGTATCACATGCAAACATCCGCGTGTTTGCTGTATAAAAGGGAGAACCCCAGCAACCTCTTCTTCTTTCCACCCACCGGTCGTCAGCTTGCAAACTTTCTTCTCCTCGGCCATAAATCAACACCACCCCCCTCCCCAAACCCTCTCCATCACCCACTCGTTCGTTCCTTCGTTCGTTCATTCGTTCATTCTCTCGCTCGCTACCTACCAGCAAGTCTGTCACTCGTTCACCATGGCCTTCGCCAACATCATGTCACTCATTTTCCTGCTCGTGCCGCTTGTGCTCGCCACTGGAGGGACGCCAACTCCGTATGGAGGCGGTGCAGCCTCTGAGTCGGGCGTGACCGCTGCTACCGTTACCGGGACCGGGACCGAGCCCGCGACCGTGACCGTGACCGTCACACTATCTGAGTGCGCTTCGGACTCTCATGTGCCCAAGACAACCATTCAACGTACTACGACAGTGTTCAGTACCCTCACGTATTCCGTCTCCAAGACCGTGGCCCCGTCTTCATCCATCGTGGAGACTTCCACTGTCAATGCTACTGGTCTCATCCCGCCGCAGTCAGCTGCCTCCGTCCCGTTGACTACACCGAGCATCAACCCCAGCGGAGGCTACACATACCCCGGTACCTCTAGCATCAGCAGCAGCACTATCAGCAGCTCTTCCCCTTCCGGAGCGGGTGCACGTTCTACCGTGGCGACGACGTCTTCATGCAGCACGTCTACAGGTTTGTCTACCATAGCTATTATGACGCAAAATGCATCCTGTTGTTCTAACTATCTGTCTCCCACAGGCCATGTAGTCCCTTATCCCACTGGGCTGGGCACTATCACACAAACCCTGACACCTACTGCGCCTTCGGCTAGCAGCGTGAAGGGAACCTCGTCTGTAGACGGGGTACACACTACTGCCTCGGTTGTGCCTGCGAATGGCTCTGTGATGGTCCGAGGAGGCGTGGACACCCGGCTTCTCTTTGGAGCGTTAGCTCTCGTCACATTGATGGTGGCCGGATCGATTTGATCACCGGGACTTTGTATGAAAAAAAAATAGAGGGTAATCGGGATTGAAGGAAGTGGGATGAATGCGAGCAAGCAATGATCGCGTCAAGGACCCTAATGTCTACTCGGTTCGGATAGTTCTTGTGCATTGATACTTCTACTCACTGCCTACATACGATAGGGTTTTAATGGATTGAGCTGTTGCCTGGGCCTATGTGCTTTGATGTAGTCGCGCATTCTGCAACGGATATGCTGTTGATTATAAGCAAAGATGCAGGCGACGTGAATAGTAGCAGGCCCACCTAAGACCTTGGGAATCACGAACAAGTCACTCCACGTACCGTGACTAACTCAAAATTCAGGCAAACGGGATCTGAATCAATATAGGGGGTTTTTATTGCACGCATCATCAGAAGTCTTCGCGAGATCTATTGATAAGTCTGTACGAAACCAACGCATAATGGCCAGATCATCTACCTAAATCCTCTTGGTAGGTTGCATCATTCCCTCATCAAGCCTTTCCGATTATCATGTCTGATTTATACGCCCGACTTAGATTCGTAGCTTGAATTCTGTGGCCCGCTTCCTCCATCGACGCTTCTTTACCACAACCTGGTCTCCGTCAGAGTCGGAATCCAACCCTGAGTCATCCCCCGTATCCCTAACATTGTTGGCTCCTGTGCTCTCTCCCGCCAATGTGGCTAATGTGTCTAGGTTCCGAGGCGCTTCTGTATTCTTGGGTCCCAGGGTTACATTCTTATGCCCCTGGGATGTACCGTCGACGACTTGCACCATATCTGCTAGGTCATGATGCTTATCGGAGGTTTCAGTTCCTCCCTTGGTAGCCTCCACTTCCTCATCTGACCCTCGTTTTCTCTTCTGGCCTGGTTCTAAATCCTTTTCGGCCTCGGGTTGATCCAAGAGCTCGCAATCTACCATACTTTCTTCGGGGATAGAATCTTCAAGAAGGTAGTCGAACGTCAAGAATGGTAGAGTACTCAGCCTTCTCATACCCAATGACCGGCACAAATCCGTAACCCGCCACAGTCGTTGTACTGCGTGGTCCCATCCCGGGCCACTGGAGTTGAATCTTATGATCTCAATGCCTGTGAAGCCTCGGGAAATGTACTTTGAACGGATTGATCTGACTTTATCCCGGTTATCTGTGACGGACATGAAGGGGCTTGGTTCACGACAACGCCAGGATAGATGTTTCTGCACTTGGATTTGGAAGTAGAGCGGGTCTGTATGGACGATGCCGTAACCGCGTGTTTTCATACCATAATGAGGTTGTCCGTCGTGGACAACGCGGGAGTGTCTTTGGGCTGTCAAGACCGGCGAACGTCTTGATTGTGACCGCTATAGATTCCATTGCCTGACCCTTCACGAATCCACCTCGGCCTCATATATCATCCACTCCAGGAATATGGGGGTATATGGCTTGTAGCTTTTGGTGGAACTCTGGTCTCATCCATAATTTCACTGATTTGTTAGGCTCGACTTTGCTTTTCACGATCCGGCAGGCTGCATCCTTATCTTCTTCCTGCAGTTTCACACTTTCAGACTAGCAAGGGACTGTTAATTCTTCGACCCGCACCACAGGCATTGTATTCTTCGTGGATGTATTATTGGATCATGCCCGTAGTTTTGGATACTGGTCTAGTAATAAGGAGGACTTCGAGGAGGTATTGTATCTAGTGAAGATGTCCTATGATAGTTACTTTACTAAAGACTTCACTTCTGGAAGCATGTAAAGAACATGGGGGCAAACGCCATGCGATTCAAACTGTGGTCACGATCTAGGCCAGCTATGAACTTGAACGCACATTTGTATGCCCCAGAATTCGGTAGTCATGAACTGCTCTCGGTACTCTCAATGTTGCGAGAACTAGAATAGTATAATTTGAACGTATGACCATAAACTGCCCTGGCAGTGAGCGCTTGTGTTTTTCCCGGTAGTAGTGCAACTTCCTTGTGAGGGAATTTACGTCGAGCTTGGTCATAGGGTTATCATGTAGTGGGAGGAGTTTAGGTAAGATGGTTAGAAGAAAGAAGTGAACTAGATACGTTGGTCCTCAACAGGAAGGTATTTGGTCTTGAGGTCCTACCCTGTATTGGTAGAATTGAATTGGATATAGCGAATCATATATTCGCTTCTGTTAGATATGTGCAAGAGTAATATGTGAGAGAAAAGGTGAGAGATTTGCGGGTGATACTTGATTCTGTAGTCTCAAATGGCATCAAAATCAAGACTGTATGGCCTGATAATAGATGGCCTGGCAATAGTAGGGCTCTTCATCAGCGTTAATAGAGATCTTGAAATGGGTTGAAGAAGAGCCTCGTAAGAGGCGAGGCTTGATTATCCAGAGTGCATGCTCTTAAAATGGCAAGAGCTGGGCAGCCGTTGCCAAACTTGAGTATATACCTGCTTGGGCCCCAGAAATAATAGTAGGTGGTGGGCTTTTGTTCACCGATAAATTTAAGGCGTTGGGATCCTACATGCTCTGCAAGCGGAGCTGGCAAAGCTAAGAGTTACATACTATTGAAAGGTTATATTATAGTGGAGAGCACAAGGCCACTTAGTAATGTCAACTAGTCTTTCAACTGTTTGTGTAACAGGTGTTTTATTGAAGTTGGCTGATTAGATGGATGAACTAACTACCTAACTATGGAGATGCAGGCTTATATAGACCTTCTATTAAGTCCCTGGGGGGTTAATTGAGCCCTCTGAGAGATATGGTTATAGTTCACAATAATTGTTGAGAACATTGCAAGGTTTAGTTAGAACTAAAGTTTCTAAACTTACACATACTGTGTCTGATCGAGCAACATCGACCCCCATACAGGAGAAAGGATAACAAAATTGGCTCAGCTTCGCAATGTGACTCTTTCGCCATTGACTACCCCATCCGAGGCGCCCGCAATCACTGCCCAGGGGGCAACGGACCCCGTGCCCCTTAATGAATGATAATACGATGATCTTCTTTCTGAATGATGCCGTACTCTGCGCCACAGACATCCTCGGGCTAACAAATCAACAGATCTCCCAGAAGGCATGGGCGAGATTCGGATGAATATGGTCAAATGCATGCCCGGATTAGGTCACCAGAGCTGGCGGGCGTGGAACGAGACGCTTGTCTAACCCGCTATCAGTGATATTGCAACTAAAGCAGTGTATGAATATAAGGTTACAGACCTATACATTTAGGGCCAGTGAAAACAATGTGATAGAGTGAATCTTATAGTGTCACGGGCATCCTGCCTAGTGCTCCTACTGGTATTTAGATAATCCCATCTACATTGCGTTCATGACTCCCCAGCTCCTACATGTTCAGAATCGGGGTAATACATCTCAATACACTACAGATTACGTCAACATATGGTTAATAAAAGACGAAGAAGAAAAAGGAAAGGAAGGCCTCAATGAATTCCGACGGGACGACGGGATAGACTGATGTCGACGGCCGTACATAAATTTGAACAGAACATTGGAAATCCCGCTCTCAAGTTGTGTGCTCCTATGGCATAGAAGTGTTGCGTCGCATTCCTCGATTCTGAGTGGGAGCATAGAACCCCTGATCAGTTCTCTTTTATATATATATTTAAATCCTTAACATTTGAAAAAGATCGATGATGGATGAGATTCCGACGTCCCTTTCCCCCTTTCCCCCTTTCCCCCTAGTTGGATATATATGCAGATACCAATATATGTACTAGGTAGGTAGCATACCGACCTCCACTGTTATGTACATATCGGTGATGTCATATGTGGCTTATTGTGGCTAAACAATGGGGCTGGTTAGGGGGACCCTTTTACATGGAAGCAACCCCTGCTAACGCGAACATTGAACAAGCGGACTCGATCGAACCTTTTGTCCACGTCGCGGAACTGAAGTCAATTGCACGGGCATTGCGAACCTACCAGCCAGCATCCTCTACTTCAAGTCATTCCTTTGCCTACCTCGTTTTTTACTGTCTTAGAGAAGGGGGCTTTTAAGACAGAAAAGTTAATTCTTTCGTCATCGAACATAAAACGACGAATTGCCCTTAAGACAATCGAGAATCAAAGATGACACGCGCACAGCAGACCATCTCCATCGGCCTCCTGGTCACCTCTGTATGTGATCCCCCGGGCTGCTCGTCATTTCCTTGCGGAAAGGACCTGCAATCCGTCGTCCGTGTCCGTAGCCAATCCCGGTAGCTAACCTACGAATCTCTCGTCTAGCTCTACCTTGCCCTATACCTGCAGCTCGTGCCCCTGCCGGAGCTGGTGCAGACTGAGGTCGTTCCAGTCGTACGTCTTTCCCCCTGCATCTCGGACTACGTCCTTAACCCCCCAGACTCGCGATCACCAACGCACACACACACAACACATACTGACATGTAATGACCATGCTCCCAGCTCCCCTTCTGGGCCCTCGTCTCGTTCGGCGCGTACCTCCTCTTCCGCCTGGGCTGGAACATCATGACCTTCCACGACGTGCCCGAGGCGCACAAGGAGCTGATGGCCGAGATCGACTTGGCCAAGGCCGACCTGCGAACCATGGGCGTCGACGTGGACTAAAAGAATCTACGTCGAGCAAAATAATAATAATAATAATATAACCCTTTACTGAGAAATACTTTTCGCTTATAATACCTTTTGGCCGACGGAGAAGGAGGGCTTTGCTACTGCTATGTTGTGGAAAGAAATCTGGCACGGCAAATTTCGGCCAAGGGGAAGGGAAGGGGTCATATCAGATTCTACACGATTCAGGGGAGGACGAGAAGAAAAAAAGTTCCAAAGGGACGCGAAGAGCTGCATGCGTTCGTGCAATGGCAAAGCGCAAAAGCTCGGGAAAGGGGATTGTGCTTGCTTTTATCAGATCGATGTATTATTGCTTGATGATTTGATAAATAATAATAAGCTAGGTGGTTCGGATTGAGAACTAGAAACACGCAAAACCCACTGATTTATTTCTGCGTGTGGTGTTCTGGGCTTACTATCTTCTACGTGCTGCAATTGCGAGACTGGTCATTTAGGGGGTGATAATTTTGCATCAAAGAGCAATAAGCACAAGTGATAAGAAGTCATCGATGAACAAGGGCGATTCGGATGGGCTGACATCAAGTCGGGAGAACTAGTACGACGTATACTTGACGGATCTTCAGTCTTCCAGGAGCTTCAAGGCCCCTCCTTGTTTATATTTACTTTGATCTCGTCGTGGAACATATTTGTTCGACTACCTCATATATACATCACGGAATAGACATGGCGGACCTCGCAGTTCAACTGCTAGGATTAGAAAAGGGGGCATCATCACGTCCTGCCATCGCCGACGACCAACGCCACGACGGTCCTGAGCGCCTCCATAGGATCCTTGCTTTCCCGGATCAGCTTGTCGAATACTTCGGGTATCTTGGTCAGGCTTCGTTTCTCGTCGTGCCCGTGCCCTGCAACGAGAAGTTAGAATATGTACATGGGAAACCAACGTATCGCATTCCCGCAGAGAATATTGCTTGGGGGGGCGGGGTAGAACTTACACTTCGCCGGAGCGCCGAGGAGGAGCCCGATCTTGCTTTGGGCCTCTCCCGTCCAGTCGAATTCGATGCGCCATTGGATGCGCGCAGTGGAGAAGTCTCCTACATCATCTAGGCCCGGCAATTCTAAATCTAGACTGGTCCTCCCCAGCTGCGGGAGCAGTTCAGTCTTGTTGAAGCGCGCCTTATCAGCCTCGGCCTTGCCAGGCCCGCTACCAACACCGTCTTCGTCTTCGTCTTCGTCGTCTCTTGCAGGTGGCCGGCCGACACCAGTTCTCCTCATGCCTTTCCTCATCATCTGGGCGCATTCGGCAAGCCCTTCCGCGGTTCCCAGATCCCTCTCGACCTCACACCAGAACCGCGCCCGCCTCGTCGCAAGACGCACCCATTCGCTCATGGCCCACGTCATGACGCTAATGTTCCGTGTAAGTGCGCTATTGCCTCCGCCTTGCATAATCCTCTCCACAAAAGGCCCCAATTCGCTGACGGCGGACGGATCGAGGCGCGGCACGCTCAGCTCGGCTATCGAGAATGTTTTGGTGTTTACTGTCATGTGGATCTTGGCTGCAAATAAGCCCGGCGGTGCTGACGAAACCGAGATCACATGTCTCTGCATTAATGGACCTGATTCTTCCCGGCTTTCTCGAGGTGCGGTGGCGATTGTTGATGTGAATATAAGCGGCGTGAAGACCTGTAGATATGGTAGCTCTTCCTCCGCTGTCATGAAGATAGGATGGTGTGATACAGGAGGCTTCTCGGACTCGTGTTCTTCTTGTTGATTGGTGAAGAGGGGTGGAAAGATAGGATTGGCCTGGCCAAAAGGAAGGAATGAAATAGGATTTAGTGCTGCTTCGAGCCATTCTTGCGTAGGGTCTGGCGGCGCCTCCTTTTCCGGTGGAAGTAGATGTCGGCGGAGGACATCCAGCAGTTTGTCCTGGTCTTCAGACCCTGGTAGGTCCGTTGGATTTCGTATCTGCTGCAATTGGAACAGTCGACTGCTTTCGCGACTGGAAACTTCAAGATCTGCTTCCAGTTGCGCAATTTCGGCAGTAAGAGCATCCCGCAATGCTTTCTTGTCAGCCAGGGGGTCGCCCTCTTCAACCTTCCGAGCCGGATGCGACTTGCGCTTTCTCTTGTGAGGCTTTGGATCGTCGTGAAATAGAAGCTTAGCGTCTGGAAATAGGATAGTCCCTTTGGCGTTCTCCTTTTCTAGATCTGGCGCCCGTAGGGGTGGCTGTTTTAGCGGGGAGCTCTTCATCCTCTCCGCTAGAATGCGACTCCTCCTCGGGCGCTTGGAAGGGGTGTTATGAATTCCGATGGGCGAGGTGTTAACAGATGACGGGTCCGATATTCCTTTCCGGGTCGGTGTGGGCGGAAGCTCTGGCTCTTCTGGCTCAACACGGGGGAGTACACCAGGAGGGGGGGAACGGCGCAACCTCCGGCGCGCCCTAAAAGGATCGATCAACTCCTCCTCTTCTGTCGAGGGTGGTGGCAGTGGCCTTGGCGATGGCTTGTTCGGAGTTCTTCGTGGTTTCGATGCTAACCCCCCGCCGGCGCGTCGGACGGGACTCTTTGGCTGGCTGTTTCCCGTGGGTGTCGGGTGAGTCGCGTCACCAGCACCCCCTTGACTTTCCTCAGTAACACGGCCAGTCTCTGATTCCTCTTCCAATTGAGCCTCTAGAAGACCGGAAACATCATCGTTATCGCTCGTCGGACCGCCGATTTCTGAAGCGGCCGGTGCCACATTGTTAGGTGGTTGAGGATGTCGGGTTCGTTCTGAGATATCAGCATTTGACCGCGCGAGGCTGGCTTTCGTAGAAACCGCAAAGGATGGCTGCTGGTGCCGCGCGGATCGTCTTACTGATCCGTCGGACGACGTGAAAATATTTGGGTCGCTGCCTCCGGGAACAGTGGTAGGCGACGTTTTCCGCCGCTTTGGCGCCGATGCTTCCATTGAGCCACCACCACGATTCCGTCTCTATGTTTGCATAGCCGTTTAACAGATCGAAAACAAAATATCCTAGCTTAGAGGTGGTTCAGACAAACACGCTATGCGGTACAGATATCAATTACTCCAGGGTAGGTATATTTCCGCTATGTCTCGTCTGGAGAGAGCTTGAAGCATATGAATAGGATGACCACGGTCGCGGGAAAAGGCTGTAGTTTCCAACAGCAATTCGTCTTTCAGCTTTGCTTTCGTACGAATCTCGTGGTGCATTGGTTATTTTATTTTATAATTCGTGGTTTCTGCTTCCTCACAATTTGGTGAAGTTACACCCGGGGATAAATCACAATACCTACCACGCGCTTTTGTCGAAGTTGACGCGCCTATGAGTTGTCGCATCCATTGTTCCTTGTTATTCTTATCTTATCAGTAAATGTCACGTGCTTCAAGTTGGAGGGTGATGCGGATTACATCTCCACCTAAAAGTAATGTACCTGGTAGGATCTAGAACGATTACCTAATCCATATGATCGCTTCAGCTGATTAGCAGCTGCCGATGACGTTTCATTGGCCCCGGACTTGTACGGAAACTCCAAAGGAAAAAGAAGTAGTGCGGAGTTCCGTCTTGCCATCATCTCCAATTCAATGAAACGATAACATACCCAAAAAAAAAACCATCCACCGTACTCTGCGAGGCAGGACATCCTCTACCATGCCGCTCAACGCTAGACCATTCTTACGAGCCGCGAGGCTCAAATCGATCGCACGTCGATCTCAAACCACCCCGCGGGCCTGTCTTTCCACCGGCGGGAAACTACCGGGTGGCACGCCTGGGGAAGCCTCTGAGCAGGCGGCCCCGATTGGGCCCTACTACGAGGCAATCCTCATCAAGCCACAGCCCGTCCCCGACGTCAAGCCCGAGGATCCTCCCACCTCGTCGCCCAAGTCGCCACGGACCACCGTCAAGAAGCCCCCGCCCCCGGGCAAGAAACCCCAGAATCCCGCCGCCGACAAACCCGCCGCCGCATCGCTGCCGTCCTCGTCCTCGTCCCCGACCACCTCCGCGGCTCCGGCGAGCGCCCAAGAGAAGGCGCGCATCATATTCGGCTCGCGACTGGCCGGGCCCGCCGAGCGGGCCGAGCGTCTCAACGCCATCCGCAAGCGCAGCACCCTGATCGCCGGCGTCCTCGTGCCGCCGCGCCCGGACGAGCCCGACAACTGCTGCATGAGCGGGTGCGTGAACTGCGTCTGGGACCGCTACCGCGACGAGGTGGAGGAGTGGGCCGCCGCGTCCGCCACGGCGGAGAAGGCGCTGCAGGCGCAACGCTCGCGGGGTCCCGCCGGCGTGGGCGCGGCCAAGGGTCCCGCGCCAGACGTACGGCGAGCCGGCGCGACGAGCATGGAGGCCGACTTGAAGAAGGCCGATCGGCCCAAGATCGCCAAGGACCTCTGGGACGACGACCTGTACAAGAACGTGCCCGTGGGCATCCGGGAGTTCATGAAGCAAGAGAAGAAGCTCAAGGAGAAACACGATAGAGAGGGTACTTTCGGCGCTTAGATCAGAGTATAGATGTTGTATGGTGCGTGTGTGTGTGTGTGTGTGTGTGGTTATACCCCTTTTTTATTTTTACGTTTTCATAAAGCAGTACCATATATATATAATGCAAGCATATGATCAAATCTAAATGAAGCAAGCAACATTACAAGTTGCTTCCAAAATTGTGTTTTTTTTTTGTCTATCGTTTGGTATCAAGTAGGCATGGGCAAATATGTTCTCTAATGCATCGAGTGACCACGCCGTCTATCGAGGCTGTCTTGCCCCAAGATTGCACTTGGCTAGAATTACGTCCTCCAACTAACCCGTCGAGTTACGAAGCAGAACTATTGCTAAGCAGAGCTGTTATTTAGCTTGTTGGCCTGCTGTCTCGCCAGTTCGTCGTGCTTGTCGATGTCTATTGCCTCCCAAGGATAGCAGATCCACTCGTCGCCAACCGTTCGCGCCGCCATGTATCTCGATTCCTCCATCATGTCGGCCGGCAGGGTGCCCTTCTTCGGCTTGTTCTTGTTCTGGTCGCATCGTCAGTAACTTATCTATCCACACCCCCGTGCAGCAGTCCGTCTTCTCTTCGTCTGTCCATGGTGAGTTGTGTTAAGCCAGCAGAGGGGACATACATGCAAGACAAAGACGCAGAATTGTGTCTTCTCGCTCCCGCCACCATGTCTCTGTCGCGCGGTCTCGACATCCTTCTCCAGCTCCCTGACGGCGTACTCGAGGGTAGTACGGGTGTCGTCGACCTCGTCAACGATGAGGATGCGCTTGCCGACGAGGTTATCCATCTCGCCCAGGCTGGTGAGGTCGAGCCACTGGGTGCGGGTGACCTTGGTGCCGATCTTGTCGATGATGGCGTCGTCGGTGGGTTGGGGCATGGATAGCTCCTCGTACAGTGAAAGGCCTATGGCTTGGATAGGGATATTGGGGCTGCCCGGCTGCTTGAGGAAGGACCGTAGAATGCGCGCGGGCACGTAGCCGCCGCCGCCGATGGCGATGATGAGCTGCGGCTTAAAGCTGGCCAACATCTTGGGGGCTGCCTCCTGGCAGAGTTTGTGTACCTGGCGCACATGTCTGGTTCAGAACGGAAATTCCGTGTGCAGGTAGGTATGCAGACAGACGTATGTATGCGTAGGTGGTTTTATGGAGGGGGAGGGGAGAGAGGAGATGCGGGCATGTGTATGTGTAGTACGTGTGTCAAGGCAATGCAAGGTATCGCAAAAGCGTCGTGATTGTGGTAGTTGTGCGCTGCGTCCTCGTTGGGCGCATCTCCAAAAAATATGATGTATGGTTCAAAGAGGAGGGGCAGCGGAAGGGATGCGTTCTAGAATCGCGGGGCAGTTTTCTGTACACGCAGGACAACCAGGGAACTTACATCGTTGTAAGTGACGTAGAGCTTCTCCGCCATCTTGACGGCCTTTTCTTCCTACTCTCGCCACGAACGTCAAACGTCAAACGCAGATAGGAAATAGGTAGAGAAGAGGGGATGGTGCAGATGGTATGAGAGGATCGAGGAGACAGAGTCGACAGCAACACATAAATTCCGGTACTAATAAATAGTACTGGAAGAAGAAGGTGAGGAGAAATTTATCGTTACTAGCTACCTACTAGTAAGATCCTACGAGCCTTTTATTTTCTTCGTTCTTTTTTTCTTTTCTTCTGCGCAACCAGCTGCAAGGGTGCGCGAGTAAGAGAAGAATAGCGAGGAAAGAAAAAAAAAGTTTCCAACCAAACGACTTGAGTTACTTACAAATGGATTCTTCTGAACTTGAATGGGCAAACAGAGAATTTAGTGGGGCCGAGGCCGATGATAGGGGACAATTCAAAAAGGTGCAGTGCGCCGGGCGCCGGGGCGCACTACGTCACGCTGTCCACCGAACAAATGCAGATGCGAAAGCAGTGTCAAATCCACATGCGTTAATGCATTAGCGCTCCATTCACTTGAAACAATTTAGCCATTCATTACAGACGCCTTCATGAAATGGTTGCATTGCAGAATTTACCCCGCAAGGATTACACATATACATATAGGTAGTACTACCTACGTACGTAGGTAGGTGAATACCTTCAAGTAAGTGGGCCCCGCCTAATGGTGAACCTTTCCTCATTCAATTCTTTTCTGCTGGTATAAATGGCGGGGGTCACATGCAACCTTCATCAACCATACCTACCAAACATACAACATACTCCCCGTGCATACCAAGTATATTATATAATCAATTACGCCATATCCGTACTCCTCCTATAGCTTACACACGTCTGTCTTCTGAGGTTCGCGAGAACCTTAATGACACCAGTAATATGGGCTGATGCGAATAGAAATTGCCATATATTCGCGCCGTTCTTAATGCAGGATTGCGAATCCACCTTTCCGTATGCCAAATCCTCCACCCTTCCGTACCTGCAAGTATTTCGTTCCAGAGAGTTAGAGAACTCAATGTGTGTCTTTTTGCGGCTGCGTTAAGCACCATGCTGATATCAAGCTTAACCAACACCCATAAGATGTATCGATAACCGAAATTCGAGATCAAAAGGGGGTTCTTCCTCGATCTCAAGTAAACCAAAAAGGTTTTCTCACGTGACTTGAACTTGATCATGTCATCACTGCCACGATATCATACTGACTGGTAGTGACTTGATCTCATCATGGTTCTTAAAAGACTCGCAATAAACTTATTGGGTTGCTCGACTAAGATACAGTATGGGCAGCCTAAGCAGGTACAATAAATATTCATGTATGTCAGCTATATGCTACTCTTAGTTGGCAGGGGTTTAATTCAAAGCACCTATAAACGTCAATGATTTTAATATCAGTTGCTTATACTATCGTAAACCATCAAAGCCCCCTGATTTACGGTCCTTGGATATGCCCTCGGGCCAGCATGCGCATGGCATTCGTCGTCGTAAAATTCCTTGTCCTTCTTGGACAATACTATCGAGACCATCGCTACTGATATGTAGCACTGCGCCCTCTGGCTTGCAAATGCTTAGCCCGAGGTCACGGAGAGGATTAAGGGGTTTCCATCTTAGAACACTGATGTCAACCTTGCTTCGTGATCATCATCTAGTAAGTATATATAATTGACTTAATCTTGGGGACCAACCTTCAAAATTTCGTCCGTCATCTCACGATAGAGATCTAACAACTTGTGCTGATCCTCTTCGTTCGGGATCTTGAAGAGAGTGATGCGATTGATGGGTTTCGCCGACGCCGTTTCTTGATTCTGCTATATGTCGATCAATCACAGTGTCCCAGTTTGGGATAATCAGATGAGACAGACGCCCTTGTGGACGGTAGTAAGGTTGGGCCGGTATTAACTGGCATCAGATATAGACCGGCTGCTAGAGAGAATCTGATCTAAGAGAGCGGATTTACATAGCGGTCAAAAATGTGTAGATGGAAGGATCGGGGTGGTCGGGGTGGTCAAGTGAAGTGCTGCCAATCACGGAGATCTGGTCAAGATCGGACTTGTAAGAGTAGTAGGGCTCCTATCAGCCTCACACGCCGAAAAGAGTAAGGTTCTGCCCGGCGGCAAACAGTTTACCGTCAAATTTGTCGATAATGGCCCAATTTGCGACGAGCTCCTCGTCAAACACTGCCGTATAGGCTTGAAAGTCGCGGGTATTGGTAAGACAGTTGGAGCCAATGGTACCTAGCTCGGCCAAAGAAAAAATGGCCTTGATAAGACTCAAGAGCAATATCCCCGGAAGAGATCCTCGAGCAAGGTAACCTGATACCGAATTCCGCCGGGGGGTTCCGCGATTTCGTTGGGTCTGACTAAGATATGGCCCGGCTCAGCTTGGATATCTAAGACACCGTACTGTAATACAACAAGGTCACCACCGTTTGACGAGTAGACGGCTGTTTGGGAAGGTATGTCTTTTCCATCTGCAAAAACATGGAGACCAGCACCCCCTAGGAGCCTTTAGCCTGAAATTCAGTCTGCATCTTCGCTGAAATCGAACGGGTCCCATTACAGCTGATTAGGGATTTGATAGGGGCCGATTTCATAGTTATCCGGAAGCAAACCGTCCTCGCTTTCGGCAGTTTCATATGGGAGAATGGTGAGTTGGCGGAATATTGTATAGCCACGGTCGAAGATTATCGTACCGCGACGCAGTAGATGCAGTGCTAGATAGTTTCTCGGCGTAGAGTCCGAGAGGCGCCTTCTGGTGTAAATTGGCTCCTATTGGGAGGGCCCCGTCAATGGCCTCGGTCCTATCAATCGTCATCTAGACGGATAATGTAATGTAAGGCGATGGAGATGTAGGAAAATGCGAGGTCAAGTCTGGCCTTACTCGTGATACGAACCAATCTACTGAGGTACTTTCTCCGGGATGCTGAATGTAGTGATAGTCAAGGTGCAGTTTCGGTTGGCTTTACTTTGAATTTAACCTCGTTAAAAGAGAAAAGCCTCAAGATCACCCTCAATCTAAGAGAAGATTTTGAATTCAGGTCAAATTCCCCTTTCTTTTTAATGCTCTATTCTGATCCGGGTTCCGTAGAAAATTACTTCCCCTGAGAAGAGCTAGAGTACTAATAAATATAGACCACCACCCTCAGCAGCACACGAAGTAACGGTACTGTTCTCAAGTTCCAGCCGCGCGTTCCTATGGGCTTAAGCGATTTCTTTCCGCGTTCGACCATACTGGAACTCCGGCTCGTATCACACGGTTCTCTCAGTGAAGTGAGAGTTTTAAATATCATCCCGTGCAATTAACCTTTTACCAAGTGAAAACATGGCTGAAAATTCGGGTAGAGCAAATGCGTTTGTGACCGTTTCGTTCACCTCTTTACACGATGGCTGTGTTTCATTTTTGGCCTCCCATCCATCCCCGTAACCACTTCAGCTTGGCCAATATTCCATTGAACTTACACCCAGCGGGGGCTTTCTCTCATAGATGAGGCTGAATCGTGCCAGAAAGTATTCAACTCCGCTGGCACGGAACAAAGTGCCATGTGGCTACGTACATGCCTCTGAGGGCATGCTGCTGGATATAAAGGATATAACTTATCTGTGGGGAAGTCATGGAGACTTAGAAAATTTGACCTTAGCTTAGATTTCTTGGTGTATTGGACACCAATAGAACCAATTCACTTACAATCTCTTTTACTCTTGCTTGTTTTTGCCCTCTCATATATCGGATATATATACCTACGTATACAGCCATTAAAATATCTACGTAGTCAAGTTACTCTTTCTTGGCAGTGATCAATCTAAGCACAATAACGCACATATAGGGATAACTTCCTTACGATTGAACTGTGCCTAGTAATCATACATTGTTATTTACATAAGTCCACGACCACCTCCGTAGCATCCACTACCCTCAGCGTGTTCATGAGCCTCAGGCGAGTAGCACACTGTCGAGAGTGCCAGTTCAATATGTCATTGCCCCTGATACGCCCTATCCTAACCTCCTCAAGGATAACGAGTCTGTACGGTGGGAAGTACTGATCCCCTTGGACTCGATTGGGAACCACCATCCCTTGGCCATCGACAATTACATCGATTTATTCAGGGGTAGCAACCACGCCTTCAACCTTGGAACTTTTTACACGGCCCCCAGAACAGGCTCCAGCCCGATTGCAACCACGTACATGTGGTAAGGAAGGAGTCGATAGCTAAGAACTCACGCGTTTACACTCGAAACTTATATCTATATCCTGTGTGAGATATGGCTGAATTCGATTGCTATCACCAGCTACGGAGTGACCACATGCATCCCGACGGCCCACTGCTCAAGTGACACCATTTTATGAGAACCAAAATACAGCAGAATTATAAGTGATAAAAATCAATATGGAAGCTAAAGTGACAGGAAAGTTAATAAGCTCGGACTGGGCAAATATTCGAGACACCGCTTGCTTGCAGGTTCCCAGATGTTGGAGTGAGTTCTTGTCCTCGACTTTATACCAGTGGCTGTAGTGAGATGCGGCTACAGTTATCATTGCCATAGATTAACGCAATATCCTACATCGCCATGGACAGAAGTGCCTAATGTCCGTTTTCATTATAGTCGATAGCTCAAGAAAACCTTGCTATGTTGTCTAATGGTATAGCATTAGCCCCCTCCATGATAAGCAGTGACTGAGCTTCGACTTGCGTAATTAATATTGTATGCAGTAGCTGTCCCATGGGACCAGTCCAGGGACGATTTGCCACGACATAGGGAGGCATGTTGATTCGTCAAGAGCAGGCTGAAGTCTGCCGATGATTGCGGCTAAGGTTCAACGATTAGACGCCTTTCTAGACTGTTAACGATGCCCTCAATGTACTGTCGGGCCAATGTAGCTTGACTCTGAAACCACGATAGGGAAGCTCATGCGTGGTGGTTTACTTGCAGTCTGTGTGCACAGGTGCAAATGTCAGCAAGATAAACCTACTTCTATTGTTAGAGGGAGTGTCGTTAACGAAGGAAACTAATAAAGAAAAACCAAAGAAACTTGGGAAAGGAAGTAATAGAATAAAAGTAGAATAAAATGGTAAGACACCTACGTGGAAGAGCTCGATCACATTGTTTTCGTGATTCTAAACGTGTCTAGCAGGTACCTTGATACTAAGCACCTCGACGTTCGTTAGCTTCTTATTTGTTAATTATTATGACAGCAGCACTCCATGTTACCAAAGAGGTTAAGAGACGTGTACGCATACAGGAAGAAATAGGCAATAAAATAGCAATGGTTGGCAGCACCTACGCAGGTGCTTGCATTAGGTATGTAAACTAGAAAACAACCCTATTGGTGCTGGTTTCCCACCCAAGATGAGGATTGTGATACTAGTGCGTGCGTTTGGCCAATGAAATCAATCTACCCAGCCGTAACAGGAAACACACCTATTTCACTGCCTGTCATCCATGGATTAACATCTCACACATGCCTAAGATTGCGAGCAATTGAAAAGAAATGTGACCTTTTTATAGCGATAGGTAGGTAGTTTTCTATGTAATAAAGAAAATAGCTCGTAAGTAGGAGTAAACTCATTGTAGTTCTCTTTCACTGAGCGAAAAATTGCCATTATTTTCCATTTCACCATAGCGAGAGCTCGATATTATGGAAGTTATTCGAGGTATGGAAATAGCATCACTCATAGAAGAATTCATGACACCAGACTGACTTGTAAGCAGAAAAAAGACCCTCTTAGTCGAGGGCCTAGATCATCTTAGGGGAAGGACTTGGACCGCTACCATCGATAGCGTTAACTATGAGATGCGAGGTACTTAGAACGCACTGACACATGCCTCATATATACCGTGAGCTTTCCCTATACGATCTACGTAATGACCGGGAAGTGGCGCAGAATCCGGGCTCGAGGCTCGAGACATGCTTATTGCACCCTGACAAACGAGGAGGAAGCAGGTCATATCCTATAGGACCGAAATACGGCACCCTGGCTTTTAATCTACTTGTTACCTATTCATTATATTATATTTCGGATTTATTATAAACCCATTTTAATTTCACATATTTTCATAGTGTTATAACGTATATTAATTAATATAAAAATATTAAATATTTATATTTATAATAATATATAATAAATTTAATATTTTATTATCTTTTTAAAAACAAGGTAATTTAATTTAATTATTATTATAATATATTATTAAATTAAAAATTAAAAATTTAAACTTTATATTTAATAATAATTTAAAAGTTTTTTAAATAATTATTATATATAATTAAAGTTTTTAAATCATTATAAATCTTAATATAGTTTTATTATTTGTTAGTTTTATTTAAAAACTCGAGCGTTATTTACTTAGTTAAACTTCGTTATAATAAGATAAAAGGAGTTATAATCGAAGTTTAAAATAAATCTTTAATAAAACTAGGGTAATATCATAACATAATATTTATAATAAAATATTAAATTAACGGATTTAATATTTTATTACTTTTTTTTTTAAAAAAAGGGTCGTTTAATGTAATTAATTTAATTATCATCGTAATAATTAGTTATAATTAATAATTAAATATTTTTTTTAAAAAAGTTTAAAAAGTTTAAAAACAAAGTATTATATATAATAAAATAAAATAAAACGAAGGTTTAATTAAAAATTATTATTATATATTATAATTATTATAAAAAGAAATAATTTTTTAATTAATAATATTTTTTAAACGTGTTTATTTTTAAAAATGATATAATATTATAAAAAGCTTAAATATATAGTTAAACCTTTTATATTTAAATAACATTTTAAATTATTAATTTAAAAAGTCTTTTTATTTTTTATATTAAAAAGGCTTTATAAAAAGGTATATAATTAAATATAAAACATTAATTTATAATTTATAAATATTAATTAATATATTAATTAATAAATTTATTTAATAATAATAATAAGTTAATAAAATTGTCACAGGCAGGGGTCACGAAAGGTACTAGCACGTACCTTACCTGCTCCAAGTCAGTCCCTGACTTATAGCAAGTATATAAAGGTAAACTCTCTCCCCTTCTTTTGAGATAGAGTAAGCGTTTGTCTTGCTCTACCTCTTCCCCATAAGAATATACTAGTTATACTTAGCTTGCCCTCCCGATGTGATAAAAATAAAATTTATATTAATATTATAATAAAGTTTAAAAATAACTATATATAACATGTCTCATAAGCAAGTAAGCCACACAAGCGAGTAAGCCACTTAATTTCTTATATAAAATCGACTTTTTCAAAAATTTATAACTTTACGCGTAAAAATCGTAAAAATCTTAAACCTTTTTTTAGTTATATAATTATTTATTTTAATTAAAAGTAAAATCGAAAAAATTAATTTTAAAAAACGCGAAAAGAAAACGCGTAAAAACTAAAATCAAAATAAAACGTATAAACCTTTTTACGTATTTCTTTATATATTTCACTTTTTATTTTTTTTTATTTTTCTTTTAATTAAACCTTATAATTATATAACTAAAAAAAGGTTTAGGATTTTTACGATTTTTACGCGTAAAGTTATAAAATTTTGAAAAAGTCGATTTTATATAGGAAATTAAATGGCTTATTTGTTTATATAGCTTACTTGCTTATAAAACACGTTATATCTTTTTATTATATTATAATATATATAATAATTAATTATTACTTATTAAAAAAGTTAACGTACCACATAAGCGAATGAATGAAACAAGCTCGCGAACGAAATAGTTTTTTATATAAAATCGACTTTTTCGAAAATTCATAACTTTATTTATAAAAATCGGAAAACTCTCGAACCTTTTTTTCTAGTTATATAACTATATAATTTAATTAAAATAAAGTTTTAAAAAATAAAAAGTGAAATATGTAAAGAAATACGTAAAAAGGTCCATGCGTTTTATTATAATTTTAATTTTTACGCGTTTTCTTTTCGTGTTTTTTAATATGAATTTTTTTAAATTTTATTTTAATTAAATTATATAGTTATATAACTAGGAAAAAAGATCTGAGAGTTTTCCGATTTTTATAAATAAAGTTATGAATTTTCGAAAAAGTCGATTTTATATAAGAAACTATTTCGTTCGCGAGCTTGTTTCGTTTACTCGCCTGTATAGTACGTTATAATTTAATTAAAAGTAAATTCAAAAAATTAATATTAAAATATATAAAAAGAAAACGCGTAAAAACTAAAATTATAATAAAACGCACGGACCTTTTACGTATTTTTATATATATTTAATTTTCTATTTTTTCGAATTTTATTTTAAATAAACTATATAATTATATAACTAAAAAAATAGGTCCGGGACTTTTCCGATTTTTGCATGGAAAGTTATAAATTTTTAAAAAAGTCGGTTTTATATAAAAAACTATTTTATTTACGAGCTTGTTTTATTTACTTATATAATATGTTATTTTTATCGTTTTATTATAAAACTTTTATATTGAAAATATATAAATAAATAAAAATAATTAATTAAAATAATATATTAAAATTATTAAAAAATTAATTATATTTTTATTTAATATTATAAAATTAAAATAATATAAATATAAATTAAAAGTAAATATAAAATATTATTATTTATAATTTTAATAATAATTAAATAAAAGTAGAGAACTTAATAAAGCATATTAATAAATAAATGAAACATTTTATAACTATTGTTATTACTTTCATCGTAAGATGTCAAGTTAGCTTATTTTCAATTAGTAAGCTGTTCCGGGGTCTATATATTTTCCCGCATAACAATGAAACTTGAGTCAGCCAATCGAACAAACGCGTTCAAGGAATTTTAAAATCTCCGGACGGCTATAGATTTTCCCCGAACAACATTACACCATTCAGGGGTATTAATTGTTAAGTTCATGCAAACAATCTCACACATCTGTCGACACTATCCCAGGGTCTATCTAGCTTAAGAATATCTTAGTTGCCTTCAAGTTCCTGGCGTCAGTGTATTTCATAAATTTAGAAGTTTAGTTTATTATATCTCGAAAAGGTTCAAGACACATTATAGCTTGGAGTACCGCTCGCAGAAATATGTCGAGACACTACCTAGTTATGAGACACAAGCAGGTGGTGTGACTATGGGGAGACTGTGACGAAAAGTAACCTAAACCCCTAATCCCGTGTAAGGCTGTACATAACTCCGATAACACATTCAAGCTCTGCCCGGACCTCTTCCGTACCGAGTTTCTATTTGTAAGTCCTCGACTAGATTCTAGCCAATCATTTGCTATCGTCCCGGTTTCTGTATCAGTATGTGGTCAAGTATTCGCGATTGGACCAGTGCGACTATCTGATCAAACGTGGAGAACCTCACTCTCAATGCGGTGGCGGGGGGGATATCTATGTCACTGTTTCCATATCGTTTCACCTTATCAGAAATCACTATCTCTTGGGCCAAAAAGCTTACTCGGTGTATAAATACTACGACGTAGAGAACTCCGAGAAGCTTCCCCAATTTTCAAAAACGGTACCGACAGTAGTTCTTCAGCACGCAGTATTTCCTTCAAAGCAATAGTCAACGTCTATGGCTTCATATTTGATAACTGGCGCATCGCGCGGCATCGGAGTAACTCTCTCTCTCTCACGACTGCCACCAATGAGAGGCTGATCTATTACCTAGTTCGAGTTTGTTCGGCAGCTCTCTGCTGACCCAAGTAATACCGTGATCGGGCTCGTTCGCGACAAGGTTGCGACCGATAAAAAGGTCCAGGAAGAATTGGGCCGCTCCAACATTCATGTATTAACGGCTGATCTGGCGGATTATCAGTCATTGAAGGTGAGGAGTCATGGTCCTTCTTACCGCATCCGAGCTCACACTCATTCAGCAAAGCGTCCATGGTGTCTCGAAGATAGTCAACGGGTCCCTTGACTATCTCATCGCCAACGGTGCCTTTGTTCCTTCTTGGTCTCAGACTAAGAAATTTGGCGATTTGTATGTACCGATAAGTCGTCTTGCCGTTGGAATAAATCATACGAAACTAACATGTCTGGGGCCACCCAAATAGGGGCGAGAGTCCCGAGAAGCTCGAGGAGGATATGCTCGATAGTTTCAAGACTAACGTTATTGGAAATGTCCACTTATTCAACCTATGTGTGCCGCTCGTTCGCAACGGTCGGGCTAAGAAGGTGATTGCTATATCGTCGGGTATGGCGGATAACGACCTCATTAAAAACTATGGGATCGATTTTGCTGGACCATATGCTGTCAGCAAGGCAGCACTAAATACCGTGGTGGCTAAATTCAGCGCTCAGTATGCTGATGAAGGGATCCTGTTCATGAGCATGTGTCCTGGAGTGGTGCAGACGGACAACAACAGCGTCGAAAACGGTATGTGAGAACCTTTTGTCGATACTGAGAATTAATCACTAAGTCTTTTATAGCAAGTGAAGAGATGAAGAATATCATAGCTACTCTCACAGAGAAGTTGACTCGTTATGCGCCTGATTTCTCTGGCCCGGCGACGAAAGAAGCGTCTGTCAAAGACGTGATGTCTGTCGTATACCAAGCCACTGTAGAAACTGGGTACGGTGGGTGCTTCGTCTCTCACTTGGGAAAGGGCAAGCCGTGGTTGTGAAGCGCCTATATAATCTTTCTCAGCGGTAATGGATCCTGTTCCGCGCAGTCCAACTGCGAAGCATCTTCTTGACACATCTTGCTTGTGAGACAAGTCTCAAGGCGTTCATTCAAAAGTCAGGTTATGGTAATTGGAGGAAGTCAAGGCAGGTCATCAACACGAGCCAAGCCAACCAGATGTAGGCCGGGTTAGAGAAGGACTGAGATTAAGGAAAAGCGTGAGTATAACAAGCGATTGTGCTGTGTTGCAACCAATAGTAAACATATAGGATATGGACCGCCCTAGTGACCCCCTTGGTCTCCCTCCACTGCCAATTCAAGCCACGTAGTCACACGACATTGCGCCTCGCCAGCTGCCGAAACACCCTTAGAACATACTTCTACAACCTCAAACGCCCCCGAAACCTCTCCTATGCAAGAGTTTTTTTTAACGTCGTCGCCTCCCAGGGAGCCTACCTCTGATCTCAGCCTAACTCCCCTATCTACACACGCCGAGGTCTAGATCAAATCGAAAAGCCCGCGGCCACTCTTACCTCGAAACCAGAGAGGTTCCTTGAAATACAGGAAATCCGACGTAGGAAATACGGCAACGCCGCTTTCGAGTGCCCCCCTGGCCGCTTGTCGCCTGGGCTAAGTCGAGAAGCGTGCTATCAAGTTCGAGACTTCATGTCCTTGCAAACGTCCTTTCTCCCCCTTCTCGGTGTAGGTGCAGCGACGACAAATGTCTTTGCAAAAGAAATCTGCTTGAAAGAACAATGCGATGATAGAATGGACCTTCCACAAATCCGAATCAGACCGCCGCTTGGAACAGCCGTCTACGCCGCAGCCCACGTCTGGCTCGGATAGCTGTCCTGTCTCCGCCTCTGCCGAACCCCAATTTTTGCTGCCTACTCCACCTACTACTATGCCAGAAACAACAATAGCATGAGGCAAGAAACGGCCGGGATCGGATGCTACCGAAAACGAGGCGGAGGCTAGTCCACCCAAGACTGACAAGACCCGGAAGACGACGGTCGCCGTGCCCATACTGCTAGGCATTGCCACTAGTAAATGAGTTCCGCACACGTAGGTCAGAAATTTGGCCGACTAGCACACTCATGCGGTTGTTGAGACTGACTGCCGCCATAGTAACGCCCTATATGTTGCGGAATACACGCAACGAAGCACCATACCGCCGTCGCAGCGGCTTGGCCTACCTCAGCAACAATTGCCTGAAAGGCAAAACGCTGCGTGTTCAGCACCATGTCCGCGCTGAGAACCACTACCCGCCGTGCCTTAGGCAACTCATTGTATAGTACGGGGGATGGACTGTTAGGATGTCAGGATATCAAGATGTATACAACCGAGAAGTGACGGTGTGGGTTATAAAGTAGGTACGTATGGCTCAACAGAACAAAGGTATATTGGTATGTAAAATACCATTGGCCCTAAGTAGCTATAGTCCTAGCCTATCTTCTTGCGCAATAACTACGTTATTACCTTAGCCTATACAGAGTGTATCGTGCCATGTATTGTTTGGAGAATAAGCGGATGGAGACGCCGTTAAGCACCATTTGCTGTCCAATTCATCACAATGTGCTAACTTGAGAAACTCAAATAAGCCGTTTGAATATTAGTAGTTTTAGTATAAGAGCAGTGTGGGCAGCAGGATTTAGTCAAGACAGTAGTATATGGTGTCCAACACCTTCCTACCATTTGAATGTCGATAGGAGCGTAGATGAAATCCTTCGAAGACTTCTCTCATCGGGAAGCTTCGGTAATACCTGCTATTAGCCTCCAGGTTGTTACTCGACAGTCGCGTATATCGCACGTTTTCTGTCATGAGATGGCGCTAAACTATGGTCAATATATTGACACCGATCTTATGCATGTAATTTAAGTCCTATGTCGGTGGCCTAGTAAAATCCTACACCGTTTATTTTTTTCAAACCGAACACTCATATATACGACCAAGCTTGCGATTTACCACCTCGTTCAACACAATATACGCGAGCAAATGCTTCTCGCGTGATGTCTCAGGGCCCTTGACGAGCCAGGGTGGTATTGCGGAGAAATTGCCGCTGACATGACATTTGTCGTCGGGTAGCTGCAGATATCAGGGGCTGAGTTTTCCCCGGTTGAAGGATTCGCAAGACTAACAGGCCTGCCTATATTGTTTTTGACGTGTATGCCAATTCCGGAAAATCCAGCGAGCATGTTCCACCATGAACGTCTACCTAATCGAGATTTTGATTGAGGTGTTCATTGAGGTGCATGGATGACGCCTTGTGTGGGCACTCTCGCATGGCCGGTAAACAACAGACTTAATTTACATACATAATCAAACAACACCTTTAAATTCAATGGCCATCGAGTGGCTTGGAACTTGTAGTACCCGATAATATACTGTCTTACAGAGATGTAGGTGAAGACATGTGCAAGAGTCTTCTCGGCCTCCGTAGCATCGAATTAATCTAAGTTGGAAATTACAGTCCAGTGTGAGGATTAATACATATACAAAGAACTTCATTTGAATTTCTTGAGCCTCCTTTTTCTTGCATCCGGGGAGTATGTAAGTTGGTGGGCGCCCCATAATAAGTTTGCGACAGGATTCATTTCGAACGATAACTATTCAAAATCTATGGAGAAGTCCTTAATTGATCATGTTGTGGAGATATTTAGTAACTAAAGATGAGCGTACTAGCTCTTTACTTCACCTCTACGAGCTAGCTATTGTACAGGTTTCATTTCAGCAAAACATGTCCTATAGTTGATTAGGGCTACACGTGCCAATACTAGGATCACTATCATATGATAGTAGTTCCCAGTTGGCAAGGCTCGAGGGTTGCTATGTAAGTTGGGTGGCGTCCACCCGATAATAAGAAAATAAAACAAACTTTAGATACATGTATCGAGCCTCTTATTCCTTGTCGACGTAACGTCAAGATAGCAGCAATATGTATCGTCTCTCCGTACATTGCACATAGTGATCAATATAAGTAGTGGTTCGGGAAACTCTGATGGTTTCTAGTCCTATCTAGGAGCAGGGGAATTTGGAAAGGAATGTCTAAAAAATCCTTTCCTTTCTTTCTTGTGCAGATGTAGCACCTGAACATTGATGTGCTTATCTGGACAACTCCTAAACTCGAACAGGGGTTCAGGAACAAAATGTAACTAATCGACCCTCCTACTCCCCCGCATATTAAGTGCATATCAGAACTACGGGCAAACCAGTGAATATTTTAACCAACGATATCTCTAACCCCGTGGATCTTGACCGGCGAGATATTTAATGGTGAGTAGGGGGGTACTATCATACGTAAATTGTCCGTAGCCCGGAGCCCGGCATTTGTGACTGTTGCGGTTGGAGGTTGTGTTTGCTTTAAATAATCGACTCTCGTTCCCTTTTCAAAACACGCAATTTAATTTCTCGAACCATACTTCCGAGCTGCATACATATGGCATAAGCCGTAGACCAAGAGAATTGCATGCTCAAGTCGCTGGTTGAAGCTTGCTTGGGTACAATTGCTTGGGCTTTTCTAAGCTACGTAGAGACGGTGCGTAGTCCTGTCAAGAGTAATGCATTTGTTGGCAGTTTAGTCAGATCTATTTGGGCTAGATCCGAGAAGCAGATTATAAGCTACAGTGCCGTTAAACAGTGTTGCTTAGTCCTCCTAGAATAAATTGTCAGTTTTGATGTACGAGGGGACTATCGAGTTGCCAAGAATTATAGCAATATAGCAGTGAGGAGTATAGAGACATATGCAATATGTATAACTGCCGATTGCTAAATCGAGGAGTTCGAGTATATTTACCTGGCACACTCCTCCTTTCGGCTAGGCAACTAAGTAAGCAGTGGAACAAACCACAGTATGGAGTCATGGACTTTTTGGGGCCTCCGGTCAGCCAACCGAGATGACTTGGCTCGATCCTTCACTCGTGGCTAATCAATGAGTAATCTAGCTGTCACCTGCCAGCTGCAACCTGGATCCTATTCAGCTTAACTTGCGAGGGTAACGGAGCACGCAGTGGTGATTAGGCATTGCCCTCCGGTCGTGGCTGGAGGCTCTACATGCCCGAGTTAAACATAGCGTACTGCCATAAGCTTAGCTCATCTTCATGAGACACGCTGACGAATACGATAACTATAAGATCCAGCCAATGTCAGTTGGGAAACCGTGAGGTCGCATTGACGGTAGCACAGAGCCAGAAAAGAAACCGGTGTGTTATCAGCGTGAAGAGTAGAGTAGTTTCTCTCGTCGATAACTCGGAATGACTGAACAGATCATGTCTGGGGTCGCATTCATTTTTATCACACACGGTAATACCATCCCACGTAGGATTGTGACTAGGAAGCGGAGCCGTGACACGACAAGCCTGACGTGCTCAAGCAGAAGGGATGGAAGGCGGGATTCCCAAGAGGATCAGAAACAAATGGAATTAGCATCGAGGTGAACGGCGGGACTCGGGACAGATTCGTCGTTCGGTGATAAGGGTTATACTGTGGTACAGTAAGCTCGCGTGTGGCTGAGTTTGGCAAGCAGGCGGCGGGAAATGCGTGACGGCGCGAGGATAATTTGGAAGCGGGCACGAACACTGCCCCGAAGAGGCAAAAGGTAAACTGTAACACGGCAGAAGGAAGTGGGCGTGGGTTGTTTCCGCGGACCGATAGCATGGGACCTGCCGGGCACAAGTCGAGGATGTCGGTGTTCTTCTTATTAGGAGGTATGTATGTTGTAATCTACATGGAGAGTAAGGTAACAAAAAGGGCTGGAGAAAAGTAAGGGACTAACTAACCCACATGCAATATAGTAAGGTAAGGTTAGCTAAGCTGGGTTAGCCACACTCTTACAAGGAAATATGCAGGAAGCGGGCGGCGTAGGCATGATTAGGTTTCAGCACAGGGTGACGTATCTACATGCCCGACGAGGCAGGACTACCCAGGCTATGACCGAACTGATTGATGGATGAGTTCTAGCCAACCACGTGACAGGGGGGAGCTTAGGTTTCCCTGTCTTACCCACCCTGGTTTGGGGTCACACACATCCAGGATATGTACTTACGAGGTAGTTTTATGTGCGCTGTGACCGAACTAGACATGATTTGCTACATGGCGCAGTACCTAAGGCTGGGTATCATCGAATGAGTGTTGCGCATTGAATGCTGTCATCCCGTCTTTTTTCCCTCCCCTCTCATCGAAGCAGCTTCAAGCTTTTTATTTTTTTTCGTCCCATACCTACCAACCTTACATAACAGTGCGTCTACTAGGTAGCCAGTCCCGATCCCAGTCCCAGTCCCGGTCCCAACTAACTTCAGCTTCCATGCAACTGGGAAGCACTACCAGCTTGAGGTCTTAACAACAACAGGCTTAGACGGTACGAGCAAGCAAGTACCTACATGGAACTGGAAACCAGTACAGAAACCGACCAACGTGCGCACCATGTCACCAACAACACGTTGTCATTGACACACAGACAGCAGGGCAAACCACTTGGCAGGCCAAAGACGATGTGTGATGATGCACTGACCTTTTCCCTATTCTCTGAATGTATTTTTGATTCCTCTCCCATGCGCCGCCGCCGCAGGTCCCCATCCAATTTTATGTCTGTCCGTCTCCCCCCTCCTGGACTTTAGGTACCTAATGAAATGAGCTGTGTATCGTGTGTATGTAGCGTCTAATCCGTATCGTGTATCGACTTGTATGTGTCAGGTTGTTATTTTTATTATTATTCTTCTTCTTCTTCTTCTTTTTCTTTTTCTTTTTCTTCCGCTGACTTACTGCCCTCTTCTCTATATTTTTTTCTTGGGTGCACGCCTGGGGGGGCTATTGTGTTTTCGGCCATCCATCATCTCTAGTCCATACATTTCATTCCCATCTGTGCCAACGTTTCTCCCACCACCATCAACTGACCACTTAGACTTAGACTTAGACTTACACACTCACACTCACACACACACGCACACTTACTTACCGTACTGGCCCAAACTACGTTTCCTACATCCTCCAATCTTTTTCCCGTTTTTCTTTTTTTCTTTTTTTCTTTCTTTCTTGTTCATCCTTATTTCCTGTCATCCCCCCTAGTTAGTCTTATTATTTCCTTTCCTCTCCCTTTTTTTCTGCATCCACTCCCACGTCAACTACAATACTCTACTGGTAGCACAACCGGATACCAGTAACAAGCACAACAAACTACTTTTTCTTTAAGCTCCCAGAACCCGGTTAGTCCGGAGGTCCGTCTGATCTGATCTGATCATCTTTTTTTATTATCATTTAGAATTTCTTATTTTTGCTACCGTTTCTTGTTTTTTTTTCTTTTTCTTTTTTCCTGTTCTTTTTTTTCTTCTTCGCTTCTCTGCACATAACGTACATAAATAACATAACCTGATACCTGCTGATACCTAACGCTCGGTACCTTGGGAGCTTATTTTTAATCATTGCGATTTGATTTCTCGAGTCGCCTGATTCTATTTATTTTATTTTATCTTACCCAACTCTGCCTACCGACTCCATGATTATCTGACTTTTTTATTTTCCACCAACCCACTTTCCTTTTCTTCTGTGTTTTTTTTACTCCCCCTCCATTTCCCGCCGTTATCCCGCCATCCCGCCATCCCCCCTCCCCCTCCAACAATAAAAAAACTAGAGTGTTTGTCAGCCCAGCTCAGCCCAGCTCTCCAGCCAGTGGTTGCGCCCAGCTGCTGCCACTGCCTGTGACCCAAGCCGTTATTCTTACAACCGCCATGCTTCCTTCGCCGTCGACCGGCACTACAACTAACATTTCGCCCCCATCCAACGTTCCCACCGCTCTCCCGAACACCACTAGCACTACCACCATCGCGTCCTCTGTCTCAGCCGCCGGCCCTGCTCAAGCTCAAGCTCCAGCTCCAGCTACAGGGGCAAACCCTCTGAAACGACCAGCTGCATCCGACTTGCAGCGCGCTACCGGCACACACGCGACCCCGTCCAAACGACAAGCTACTTCTGCCAATAACCCGAAAGCGATTTCGAATCCGATTCACCTGCCCGGTCCCAGCACGCCAGCCTCCCACGCCCAACCGCCACTGCAACCGCAACCGCAATCGCAACCGCAAGTTCAATCGCAACCTGCCATGCCCGCGCCCGCCGTCATCACCGAGGATCAGCTGTTGGGCAGGACACCTGAGCAATTGATCGCCACCATCCTGCAGATACAGGTTCAACACCAGCAATATGTCGCTCACATTGCTGCGCAGTACGAGAACATTAACCAGCAGCTGAGCGAGCTCCGGGGGAGCTTGGTAGCGTCCTACCAGTCTGCTGCGGCTGTATGTCATGCCGACTGCCGGCAAACCACGCCTGCGCCCTTTACTAACCGCCCTTGTTTAGGCTCTCACAACCCGCGAACCCTCGATGCGATCCATCATACCCCCTCTGCCTGTCGCGCAACAAACCGCCGTACCCCCCCCGCGCCTAACCGCTGCCCAGACGCCGAGCCGGCCTGCTCGAGCGCCCCCGGCTTCTCCTAGCCATCCTGTTATCCCCAGGACGTCTGCGCCAACGCCACAGTCGAGCTCGTCGGGGCCTCCTGCGTACGACTACCGGACCGTAAACACTGTGGAAGAGGTATGGAGGGAATACCGGGAGGGCATGGACGGCCAACCAGCCGTCGAAGCGCTGGACGCGCAGTGGGGATCTAGGTGGCGACCCGAACCACGCGGACGAACTTGGTATTCGAGACGAAAGGTCATCTGGGACAAGATCAAGGAATACATTGCCGATGGGTTGGATGAAGACGAGGCTGTCCGGGAGGTGGAAAAGCTCCGCGACGGTGGTACGGTGAATAAGTTGATTCGTCTGCTGCAGGACGAGCGCAAGGACAAGGGTGTTGGGGATGACAGCATGGTGGGTTAGACGGGCGACAGCAGGACTACATGATTTAGGATCGGCGTTTTTCTGGAAGCGGCATTGATACCACCAACATATTTGAGGGCTTGCATTTACGGGTCGGTCGGGAAGGGCTGCGATAACAGAATCGGCATATATCATTATTGTCACCAACACCAACACCAATACTAACACCAACATCGTCACCACCGTCATCCCATCATACCGTCCGCGGACGACGCGGAGCAACGGCTTAGTTCTTTTCTCTAAAGTCGTTATAGCATTTGTACAGTTCACTGGTTGAACGGAAGCTCGAGGCTGGCGTTAGGGGGTAGAGCATATGGGTATCGCATCTCGTCTTAGTGGAGTCGCACTATACTGGGCAGAAGAAGCATCACTGCATTATTTGTTGTATTATCCTACCAAGGCCCAATCGGCCGTTTAATTGTTCGAAACGGCTGTGCCGCTAGCCGCGTCTGCGGAACAGACAGCTGGTAACCGCTGCGGAAGTTAGCAGACGAAATGGTTCAGTCTATTATTTCATCAGGATCCAGTATATCGAGAGCCATTTATGCAGCTGTCATGCGCCTCAACGCAGATACCCCAACAGACGATCAGGACGACCGAAGCTCTCGGTGTCCCGGTATACCAAGCCGGGCTTCGTCTCCGCAGATCGCGTACGGCTAACTACCTACACTAAAAGTGATAGGCGGTGTGCCCGCTTTGTCGATTCGGTATTCGTCGGGTGCTGGGATGCATACCGGTCAAGCGACCTCGACAGTGCAACCTCTTTATCACAGTAAGCATATGGAGTAGCCTGCCCCCCCTGCTAACTTGCTCAACTTGCTATACCCAATATCTGAATGCGTTGCCAGAAATATAGCCGCTGTCCATGTGTGGTCCGAAGGGAAGAGAGACGCCAGCCATTATTTGCTCAGCCCCAATTGATAGACACCAACGGTGCAAGACCCAAGTCCTCAACAAATCCCATAGTCATGACCTATAGCGCAAGCAAACTCGGTCCCGACCTACAGCTAAGGCAACCCGAATTACGAACTGCTAGCCTCAGTATGTCTATATGCAGCCTGCTTCGTGTACGTGACCGATCTGATCTACGTAGGGCACCAGCGGGTCAGCGGCACAAGCATGCGTTTCGCCAAGAGATCAGGATGGAACAATAATGCTCTGAGCCGCATCCAGAAGAGGCCGAGAGAGCAAGGGTATAGTGTCATAGATCAAGTGGGGAGTTTAACATCGTGAGATCGTACCCTCACTAGCTCACCCTGTGGATACTATCGAGAGGTGTGTGTGTGTGTGCTTTGTTAGTTCAGCACCTGATGTGTTATCAAAAAAGGAGGTAGTCTGATCAGAACGGCGTTGTTACGAACAATCCGCCGAACAAAGGAACTGTTTAGCATCAAAGCAATTCAAGCTTAGTTGAAGGCAATTGTTCGTTGATTGTTTCTATTATCACCGGTATAAGTAGAACTTAAATCTTCTGGCCCAATTTCGACAGCTTAGTAGCTACCAAGCTTTGATCGAAAGATCGAAAGCAGATTTAACCCCGAGCTCTCCTAACCTAGACAAGTCTTTCCAAAAGGATTTGCCTATTAGACTACGCTCGAGGCTATTCGCAAATCATCAATTCATCAGGTAAGTTACTCCTAAACCCATTCGCCGCCACAGGGTCTTTATTATTCGCCATGTGTATCCATCTCTACTTACACAATACCACGACACGGCATGATACGCGTTTCCTGAGCGTGATCAACCCAGCCACGGGGTATACGGTATATTCACCCTTCCAGGACCCGTACGTCAGGTCGTGCGAGTGCCCCTATCCGTGTCACTTACAAGATGTAGCGCCACACGAGGTATGCCTGTGGCATGGAAAGTGTTGCAGGCTCGAGACGATGGAACTTTGCCGGTGTAGCAGCCCTCGTAAGTGTAAGAAATGGGTCAAGTATCACCACTTCTACGAAACCCCAGAGGGCCGGGACAGGCGGTTCCTGCGTGAGTACTTCAAGTACGACCCCTCCGCCCTATTGTTTTCGGCCCACTTCTTCAAGGCCGGCGTCGAGCTCGGGTTGGCCAACCGTTACCATAGGCAGGTGCAGCGACGACTTGAATACCTCGGTACCAACGCTGGCTATGGGAGCGAGGAGGAAAAGGCCGTGCTGTATTCCCAGCTAAGCTATTTCTCCCGGGTGTCGAACTGCGCCTTGGAAGTCCTTGGGCAGTCTGCCCGTTTCTGGGACAGCCAAGCGGCTCGAGGGCTCTTCCCGCCTCGTCCCGGGCGGGAGAGCATCCCGGAGCTCGACGTGACGATACTCGAGGACAGCCACTTCAGGGTTGCCAACTGGGTGAAGAACGACAACGGACCGGTCCCGTGGCCTGACAACGTCGAGACCTGGCCCAACTTTTCTGACCTCCTTCCCTTTCGCGAAGACCCCTCGATAGTGTCGTGGTGTTTCCCGCAGGGTATTGGGGCGATCTCGAACTTTGGGGGCTATAGCTTCCCCTCTACGCCGTCGCGTACGTCAGACTGGGTTCTATCGCAGGAGAATGCATCGCTCTCGTTCGGACTTGTGGACCCCCTGCTTGCTCAGCAGGTACCCGATGTAGGTCAGGGGAACAATACTCGACAGTTTCCACCACCTGCGAGTGCCGATGTGGATATGGACATAGACATGGACGTGGACATGGGACTACCGGGGCAGCAGCAGCAGCAGCAACAGGGTTCAAGCGAATCTGCAGTCGACGTCGATGGTGACGGTGACAGTAACGGCAGCCCTATCCCGGTACGTCGCTATCCTGCTCGAATTAGTAAGCGCATCAGAGAAACGAAGAAGGCCGACCGCGAGGCCATCTCGCCAACGCGGACCGACTCCCCGACGACGTCCTCCTCTTCTCGTTCTGATTCCTCTGGCTCTCTTGGCGATAACGACCGCGACGGGTCTAGCAGCGGCGAAGACAAAGACAAAGACCAAAACGAAAACGAAAGCGGGGAGGACGATGATGCCGAGGAAGACGAGGAAGACAAACTAGGACCGAACGAGTACCCCGTCGAGGCCCTCGTCAACCACAAGCCCAAGCGCGCCGCCCGCAGCGACGTCAAGCATTACAAGGTACGCTGGGAGGGCGACTGGCCCGCGCGCCAGAAGGAGACGTGGGAGCACCGGTCGAATATCGCACCCATGATTATACGCGAGTATTGGCTGAATTTTGACAAGAGGCGGGAGTTGAGGGAGCAGGTTGGGAAGGTGAGGCGTGCGCGATAGGCGTGCGTGATAGGTAAGCTTATGATCCCCCCCTTCTCCCCCCTTTTTTTTCTCCGTCCTGGTTTTTCTTAATCATTTGTTTTCTTCTGTTTTCTTTGTTTTTACAATTATTTGATCATCGGGGTTCTTCTCCTTCTTTGTGTCTTGAAATTCCCATACTACAGGAAATCTCTTTCTACATTGTCTACCGGAACAACAGTTATTTAGCATAAAATAAAATTTTAAACCCTGCCTTGGCTAACAGGTCCCTTTCTGGGACGCCCCGTGTTCTTTGAATCTATGCCTTAATTTTAAGCGTGGAGTGTTTGCCTGATAGATAGCTACCTAATATTGGAGATCATTGGGGGGATATACCAATAGGCTAGTTCTTCTTACAAATGTCTTGGAATTTAGACCGTCTGTTGCTAAGGTTTTAGTCACTGTGTTGGTCACCCTATGTACAACGCATAGATGGATCGCAAAATAGTGCTGAATATTACCCAGGCATACCTAATTTTCCGTCTCGTTTGCTGTAACCTTCCTCGTTTTTCTTTCCTTCTCCCGAATCAAGTGTTGTAAGGTTACGGCCAGAGACAGAGGGAGGAGTGAATTGTATTGTGAGAGGACCAATGGGTAGTAGGCAGGTACGCGCTGTTATTTGGCTTGTAAAAGATACTGTATCCCAAACAGCTGTAGTTTTAGTTTATCATGCAACTACTAAATTACTACCCATATGCATACTGAATGTATCGTGACAGCTTATACTGAGACTCGCTGGCAGGAGGGTTACAGTAACGAGAATGTAGTGTGTTGGCATGTTTGTAGGACCGAGGAGCCCGTTGAGTGCGAAAGGAACCTCAACAGATCTCTTGGTCTAGCTCTTCCCGCAACAACTACCTTACAGATCCGCCCGAGGCACTGTTGAGGGCTCTCGTAATAGCTGATTATAGTGGCTTGCACTAGTCAAGACTATAAGCGGCGAGGCTACCGTATATACATACCTGTATGGGAATAGAGGCAGTGTTTTGTGTATAAAAACACCGCTGGTCGTGTACTACTAGTTCAACAACGGTGTTTGTAGCCTCCTAGAATGGTCCGTACAGTGCCAAGTACATATCGTAACACCGAGCCTCTCCTCCAGTAATGGGTTGACGTTTGTAAGACACACAATGATACGTGATAGTATCTACTTAGCTGTCTACTCCGCCCTGCGGCGTGGCAAACCGATATCTAGTCATATCTCTAAGCAACACACATAGAACGCAGATGCAAGTAAACCAACCTCCATAAACTTACTGCCATCACCGGTCTCCCTCAGCTATTAGTTAGAAAATCCGGTTTACGATAACTAAAGTAGGTTTCGGTAAGAAAAAAGGTAACCAGTTCGCCAAGTCTCCCCGGTACCCCGTATTAGCTCGATATTCCAAATTTCCCCAGATCAGGAATCTTTTTCTCCCTCAGTGAACTAATCAATCAGCTAACGGGCCGGCTAGCGAAATCCGATATTCTTGGCTACGTCCTTCAACATCTAATCTGATTGAACAAGAAGCATATCGTGTCATATCATAATCGGGTAGCAGATGGTGTGGAGAGGGAGGTGGGGAGGGAGGGAAGGGAAAGAAAAAGTCCCGGATGAGACGCTATTATGTGCATGTACGTATGTAAGTAAGGTATGCATAGACGCGGCGTATTGCGTGCATGCATATATCTTGCCTGTGAGCGTAGAAATATTCTCGTTTTCCGAATCCGTAGTATCATTGTGGCTTTCGCGGCTTAGGGACTTAGGGTAGGTAAGTATGTAGGCTGGCAAGTTAGCATGTCGTCCAGCTACCAATAGTAGCTAGTCACCGCCGAGATATCCATTCATCGCGGTCCGGTACGGTGCCGAGAACACCTCTCGGAGGTGCAGGCCGGCCGGCAGGCAGATCGACGTTGCGACTAGGAAGAAGGAGGGAATTGAGAGGGCGGAAAGAAAAGATCTTGATATCGGTATTGAGGAAATGGAATTACCTGGCTACATTAGCCACTAGGCTGAGTATCTACCTACTGTGTAGGGATGATGAGTTGGTTCATTAATTATCCACCTTCCGGATATAGACATTG
This sequence comes from Biscogniauxia marginata, assembly GCA_022695795.1. NCBI lineage: Eukaryota > Fungi > Ascomycota > Sordariomycetes > Xylariales > Xylariaceae > Biscogniauxia > Biscogniauxia marginata. Next base: position 49,008 of record MU404193.1, read on the forward strand.
AGCACGATTTTATTTGTTCAATATTCAACTCTTGTTGAATAGTTTTTTCTTCTTTTAGTCAAGTTTTGATGTGGAAAAGTAATCATTTCTTTTTAATCTTCTATTTCTTACTGTCTCTTCTGCTGCTTAGTTGACCAATATTACATATAGTATGATTAAGTTCGTGCCATGAATATAAACACCTACCAAAACAACATGGCCAGTACTAGTTCTGCGTAGTATCACCCCTAAATAGATGGAGCTTAGGATCCAAAATTAGCTCCTACGGGCTGTGGGTAGATACCACATCAGTTTGTGCTATCGTGTCGAGAGCTTCTAAACTTATACGTGTTGGGAATAATATTTCCTCGCGGGGACACTCTTGCGTATTATGCATGTTATCTCGTCCTCGAACTTTGAGATGTAACCTACGACACCTCCTTTGTCTATTGCTCTACGTCTTTGCTTGGCAATAAAGTCATAGGGCAAGTAAATGGGCAGATAAACTTGTTCGGCTCACTGCCGAATGTAACAGTGACATGGCAGAGGTTGGGCCTGTTTGCTCGTTTATGTATGTATATGGGATCGCGTGTATACCTATGTACGTTCATAGATCACATGCGCGCTTTGACCGACGACTCTCCAAACAGATGACGATGCTATAAGCCTGCATTGGTCCCATCCCTATCAGTGGAAGCTTCTTTGGCCTTGGCGATGGCTGGGTGGCTTATCTGGACTTGTATGTGGTTGGTTGAAGGGTGTATAGATGGGCGGCTTTCCACTTTGATACCTGTTCAGCTGAGATGATGTTGGAGAAGGGCGCCGAGGATGCCGATTGGTCTCTGAACTGATCACACGGTGATCCGGATTGATATACCTAGATATTGTGGGCAGGGAGTAGAGAACGATAACGAAGAATGGTATCCTTAGGTTCGACGGTACTTCACATATATTGCCATTGTTTCGGGTGTCATGGCCTCAGGAAACCGGTAGGTAGGCGTGGACAAATCATATCATCGAACGGCGTTACAGAAATGAGTCCCATATAATGTTTCAAGGTTCTACAGAGATACAAGTCTATCCGACCCCATAATAAGAAAAGGGGCAAGTAGCACGCGCGAGAACAGATTGGCTTGGCTTGCAAAGCATAAGAGCAGGGCTCTAGGTACTGCTTGCCTAGGTAGCTACTGTTGTAGCAATCGAATGCCTACTCGCAAAGATCATCACCACTCATATTGTAGTTCCTAGCGCCCGTATAATCTAATTGTAACCCGCCGATACTTCTCTCATAGTGCAGGTGCAGATGCAGACACACATTGACTCTCTTATCTGTTCTGTTAAATAAGGAACGTTGGTTACACTGTCGGCTATCTGAGCCCTTATAATAACGATTTTCGTGATAGTCTACCCTATCTCCTGCGCTAACTGCAGGTGTCAGTTACTCGCGGTTGATACGGATCTTCATGCCCTATTAACTTGCTCGGAGACGAAGTTCCTGGGTCGAGGCCTCGCTAGTTATTTTCACCGCATTCTGCCAAGATTACATGGTTAATGATCAATTTTATTTGTGGGCGTACGAAAATAATAGACTTTTGGGGGAAACAGGAAGTGTTTCTTTTTCTTTGACTTCCTCTTGTTTGCCACATTTCATAACTTCTTTCCCATCGTCAGAATTACTGAGATTCGATGAATGTATGAGCATGGTATCATGTGGATTGGTCCAAGGCGTATCTGATAGGTGGGTGAAACTAGGTATATATACATAGAAAGCCATACACAGAACCATATATAGGGGCTATACCCCATATTTCGATAATGATTCTTGCTTAGCAATGTTTACCCCTTACTTACATAGTCACCAAGCATCATTAGTGCATGATTTATAATATGCCCCCCCAACAACGACAACAACAACAATGAACAAACATTTCTTTTGTACTTTGGCATTACTAAGGTCACTGTAATCTTGTCTAAGCCCGCCAGATAGTATCCAGTAGTTACCTACTTTTTGATTTGCCAATAATCGCAAAAATCACATGGTGCTTATATCTGGAACATTGGTTAGAAATATATCTCGATAAGCTTCTATTGGAGACTGCAGAGACCGGCTTCCTCTCTCGAGAACCACAGCACCGAAACTAAAATGATATATAAATTAAGTCGTGACATAAATATATATGATACTAATCTGATTGAAAAGCTCCTGTATCGCGAATCAACGTAATATTGTACCAAACTCCTAGATTATGCCAGTCTGTTAACCCATTGATTTCATTTGCATTGAAGCGGACAAGGTACACATAGCAGGGGACAGCATGAACCTTGATTCAGAACAACATTGCTGTATGTAAGACAATTATATCACTCGCCGTTTACCAGAAGCATGTTACATGTACGTATCAAGCCTCTTTGCATAGGAACGCGCGTTATATACATATAATTAATGGGTTAGGCTCCTAACTAACAATTTCTTTTTATAGCCCCTAGCTACCAAGGCTAAGTAATACAAGGTAACCTTACGCTATTATTTGTAACCAGCTTTCTAAGATACATCTCCGCTGAAGTCCGTCATCGCTAAGAGAGTGAAATAGGGAGTATTTAGAGTTATGGAACTCTTATTAATTACCCGATACTTTTGAGAACGGTACTCCTGAAGCTTACTATGAGATGTCACAGTCGCAATGCATAGCTATCGTCACAAGAAAACTGTACGGGTGAGTTCGGAATAAAGTTTGTAGAATCATCTGGACATCAAGTTTATGTGGAACCTTGTATTCAACACAGAGGGGATATACACCTGTTACAAGGTTTCAAACGCTTAAGAAAGAAAGAATATATATATATTTAAATATTAGATACACAGATATATCGAGTAGCATGTTGATGAATTTTCTTTTGGTTGATTCACCTATCTAGTGAAATGGTGTGAGGCCCTGCCTAGATATACGACGGCGGTTGGATACCTTTACTGTGCCTACCTAGCCAGTCGCCCAATGGCATCATATTCAAGAAACCCAATTAACTGGCACATTGTTCTTATGACAAAAATAAAATTTCGATGGCCGCGAAACAAGCTCAATTGCTCAAATACGCTAACTATGGATCATACGAGTTTAATAGTAGAAAATATCCGTATAAATGTTATAGTCAAAGTTCAGCTCAAGCATGAAGTCTGCTATAATAATTTTCTTTTCATAGCTAGTTAGTTACTGGTTCACTTGATATCGCGTTACCAAAGGAGGGAAAGGGGAGCGTGTGACCTGGTACTCCTAATCCAGAGCTTTCATCCGTCATTATTAGTGTTATAAGGGTCGCACGGAAAGACGCTTCGATTATTCAATTATGAAGTGATAGATATCTTCTAAATGTAGAGCGGGCAGTATTTCCGTACCTGGCTTGATTGAAGAAGCTCCGTAGAGAACGTACCGATTTAATTGGTGCTAAATCTAGGTGATCAAGCTTTAATAATATACCATATCAACCAATCCATGCACGCAATCAATAAAATACGGTGGTAATCTCTAACTTATATGCTTACAACTGGTTTATACGCGCACGATAGAATTAATAACTACCTGTTTCAATTTAATAAATATTTAGAAGTTGTTTAGCATATTATAAATGGTCTCAAGCTTATAGCCACATCACGGACGTGTTAGTATTAGTACAAATCTGGCTGCGCACAGATTAAATATAGTACTGGGTCAATATACTTGTAGTCCTAGTTTTGCGGAAAGAAAGCTAGGTCGTAACAATGCCATCTCACTTCTTAACTTAATAATATAAATCTCATCTTAATCTTTGATTGGTGGTATCAATGTAGTATAGCTTTTCGTAACCCCCTTTAGGCTGTCCGCTTAATATCACGAAGGTAATCCAGGCCTCCATCGACCGGGAGTATTTCTCCGCGTCGAGAACGACAGTATCAGTATAAAATATTCTAAAATTATCTATTCTCTTAATTAGTCAAAATATCGGAATGGAACTTTCGCCATTAGACGCTTGAACACACGGTTATGAAGAAGCAAGGATGAAATACATAGGATTAATTGCAAGTCTCTGGTACGCGCGAAATGTCGCAGGCGCACCGTCGCGTTCACTCGTTGCGCCACCGGCAGAATTCACCCCAAACACCAAAGTCGGCCCTGGGGGGACCAGTTTCAAAGACTCGCCACATTTTCGTATCTACGGAGTGACGTCCGACTCTGTAGCCGATTCTATGATACAGACGCTCGAATCAGCCTATGAGTGTTTCGTGACCGGACAAGGATGGCGGTCAACTGGCTTGTCATTTAATTCTGACGACGAAAACGGGCCTTGGTACAAGATGAACGTTTACAATGTGGCGGATTTGGGTCCCAACACTGCCGCCAACACAGGAACGGACATGAATGAGGGACTCAGCTTCTTGAACGTCGTGACGGAGTGGCTTACCACACCGTCGATCACTGTTCATGAATACGGACATGCTCTTACGTATGCAGAGCGGTATTGGATTGACCAGGGGCGCACTGGTGCATGGTGGGAGACCGTCGCTAACTTCGTTGCCGATACCTTCATCACGTCTTCAATCTGCGCAGATGCTAGGTCAAAGTACAACCAGCCGAGCGGAGATACCGTCATGAACTTGCAGAAGGTAATTGGGGATTCCCATCAAGTCATCGTTGACGGATCCGCGAACACGGGTAACTACTACGAAGCGTGGCCGTTTCTGACATACATAACCAACAACCCCGACAACTACGACGGGCTGGGCATAAAGAATTTCCCCAACGTATGGCTCAAGTACAAGCGCGACAGCAATGAGACTCCCTTGCATGTGATTGAGAGAATTGCGACTCCAACTCGTATCCAGACCGTCGTGGGCCGATACTGGGCTCGGATGGCGTACGTGGATATCGGACATGCGAAAGCCCGGGAACTCTTCGACCGGACCAGGAGTCAACTCAACTACGCGAATCTTGATTCTCAGGGGAGCGGGGGATACAGAGTCAAGTCCAGCCGTCAGCCAAAGTACATGGGCGCGAATATAATCCCCCTCAAGGCCTCAGGGAGTTCGATCAGTGCCACAGTAACAGCAAGTGCGCCTTTCACTGCCACATTGGCTGTCCGTTCCTCTGATGGATGGGTGCGATATGTGGACCTGGTGGACGGAAAGGGTCAGGTTGACCTGAGCAACGGGGAAGAGGCCACTCTCGTGGTGGTTAATACGCCGGACACGCTCTATCTCTACGATCCATTCTCGCTTACGAGTGAAGTTAGTAAAGGTCTTGACTATCAAGTCCAACTTACAGGGGCAAGTGTTTAGGGCTACAAGGGACAAGAGACGATTGATGGTATTATTAACGTTATCGGGTAATCCTTAGAGTTATATATGATTAATTCAGCCTCAAGTCTATATTTGTAATCGATTTTCAGTATTCTGCTATCATGTCCGTACAACAACCATAGACCCAGCACTTATAGTATTCCTCTCTGAGTAAGATATAAAAAGTTACTTCATACCTTTAATAGGGAATATTTTAACTACTTTGTTTGCATGGATAATGGTGTCTCTTGCTCCCGGCCAAGCTTTTCTCTTTCCGGTCTCGAAGAATCGGAAAGCGTGTGCTGTCTCAACCCCATGATTCATCAAGTTGTACATCTTTGGGTCCTTGAGCCAGAACTTCCATCCCTTCAGCCCCCATCCCAGATTTTCCATCCCAGTGCCTGCAGCATCATGTAAGAAGCCCTGGAACTCCCACGACTTGACCATCGAGGTGTCGATTCTGTTGTCCATACGCCACCTCGACGCTACCCATTTCTGATGGGCTTCGATTTCTTGATCCATCTCCTGACGAGACGGAATAGGATGAACGCCCCTCCATACGTTGCTCACTGCCATCGAAATGAGGTCATTGAAGGAAAATCCGTTATTCTTCCCATATGCCGAATAGCAGAGTAAGCATATTGAGTCAGCGTACTGCGGAGGGAACATGTTCTTCCACAACCTTATAAGAGGCGGACCACCGTAACCCTCCGGGGCACTCGTCTCTAAAAAGGGTGCAACGCTGAAGTCTCCCGAATAACCCGTGGCACAGATGACAGCGTCGACGTCGTCTAGGACTGTCCCATCGTCAAATTCTATCGATTTTGGTCCCACGAACCGTTTCAGGCCGTGCAGGGATGTCAAAGTCCCGTCCTTGAGAGAGGGTATAATGGTTTGCCCAATGCTCGGTAGCGAAAGGCTTACAGGTGGGAAAGGAGTGAGACGCCATGCTGGATCAAGAGAGCCCCAGGCCTTCCGCATAATGAAACTGAGGGCCAGATCGCCTAAAACCCTAGCCATTGTCGGAAAGTTGCGCTGCATGAACAAACTTATCTGCCTCCTCCGTCGGGTAATGATCAGGTCAACGGGCGACCCGTTTCTCCATCTCTTCCCGATAAACATGCCTCTTCGATGCGATACATACATTTCGGCTACGACTGGCTTAAGCTCAGCCAGGACATCTTCAGCACTGGGCCCTAGGCCTAAAACGACCACTCTCTTTCCTCTGAAAGGCTCGGAACTAAAATAATCTGAGTAAGCATCAAGTACTCTGAATAAAGCTGGTTACCTTACCCCCTGAACTCTTGGGAGTGTATCACGATTCCCTCAAACTTCTCGCGACCTTCGAGCTCCGGCATTTCTGCCTTTGTCTGGTACCCGTGACACAATGCTACCTTGTCATACTCGAGCTCTTGTAGCTCACCGTCGATGACAACTTCGATAAGCCACTTGGTATCCTCCTTATTCCTATTAACTCGCTTGAGGGATGCGTTGAACACAATATCCTTGAATAGGTCAAAGTGTTCTGCATAAGACTCCATATACTCCTGGAAGTCCTTCTGCGACATGTGGTGCGGGTATTCTGACAGCAGTTAAATTTTATTCTCAATTTCCAACTTTCAGCTCCCAATAGAGTAGACATACTATCTGGCATGGGAAAATCGGTCATTCCGCAGGTGTACTTGCTAATGTTTGCCGTGGTGACTGATGGAAATCAACGACTAATTACGACTCCTGAGGACAAGGTCATATCATACTGCGCAAAGCGGAAGTCATCGTCGTATCGTCAGAATAAGCCCATAACCCACCGACTTGGCTCCTCCTCTCGTATAAAGTAGTCTTGAAGCCATCTTCACGGAGAGTCTTAAGCATCGACAGTCCTGATGCGCCTAGTATATAATGTCAAACTCCCTGTTCTCATTGGTTAGGCACTGGAGAAGCACGTTAAACTGACCTGCACCGATCACAGCCACGGTAGGTTGTATCTGCATGATAAATACGATGACCTGAGAATGGAATAACTTAGTAATTCAAATGGTACGGAGTGAAGGTTGTTAACGGGGTTTTATTTGAGACAAGAGTAGCTGAAAAGCATCAGCTTATGTCAGTCTTCGCAACTCTAGTTGCTACCTTGCCGCATTAGGTGATCTTATAGGAGCACTACGAATTAGCCTCACGACAGTGGAGTTTTGGTTAACTAAACTAGGCACTATCAATCCTCTAGAAATCCTCCGTGGACGTGTAGGGTGCATCTGAATATCTCGGCACTACGCCTTTCTACTAACGAATCTCACCCAGTGACTCCATGCAGTGCCACAATCATGCATTGATTAGTTAGTTATAGATGCTTGTGGTAATAACCGGCTTATACCACACAGACCTTGATTAGTATTCAACAATGATTGTTTTCCATCCTGCTCACAAGGGAGCTTGATACGTACCTAGATAATCGTAATCCTTATTCAGTCTAGTCTAGCAGCTGAAGCTAGCTATCCATATAACGCCCCTTCATAACGTTTTAAATTTAGCAACTAATTCCTCAATAGATATATCTCTAACTACTCTAGTTTATACTCACAACAAGGAGGCACTATATTTTGGTGCGGAAGTTCAATGCTTCTAAATTTCACCTAGTTTGATATGGGTTGTTTCCCCCCCTTCCCCTTTCTCAAGCGCCGGCATCTTGGGGTGCACTCAACTGAGAGTGCCTAAACTATTGTCACATTCTGTCCAGAGTCTGGAAGTAAGCCATTGTCGTTACTGAGGTGTGCAGTGGCGGAAACAAGATGTGCAAGGGTGAGACAAAGCGGCCTTCTAGGTGTGAAGAGCCATCTATCGAAGCATATTTCTTAGAATCTTGGTATACGCCTATCAACAACCTTTTCCTTGTGAATTCGCCACGGTGAATAAATGCAGTAGACTTCATTGTATTGCCTTTCGTTTTAAAAGAGTTCGAAGGAAATTTTCCTATAGCTAATAGATAGATGTATAATAAAAAGACATCGATCATAGTGCAAGTGTTACTTCAAGGAATTTGCTCGTAGAAAACATATCAAATGGTCTAATGGCAAGGATCGATTAGATAAAATATAGCATAATCTAGCGGATGGTAGGAGATTCGAAAAGATATTAGACTAGGGGATGCTTCCCGAATACATAGTCTGTTGAGCTAGAAGAGTCAAACATTCTTTGTCATCCATGGCTGAGGTGCCTAAGAAGTGATATCGAAACCGGTGTTTCATTGTCACCTAGCAATCAATTGACTATTCATCGAAATGTCTAGCACAATCATGAGCTTAAAATACGAAAGGTATCGGTTCTTTATGCTATTTTTGTATCAAAGGTGTACTAGAAGATAACCATCAAAGTGGTGATGATGTGTAATTACAGATAGAAAGAATATTTGAAGAATATACAGAGCCAAAACCCCATGTAAACAAGTACCCTGAGTCAATGGCTAATCTACTACCAATTTACTGCCGACGTACCAAATTTTCTTCAGGCTAGAAGAAGGCCGTGTTATAGAATTATACTCTGTCGAAACTGCCAACCTAACAACGATGGCGAATGAAGGGCCACAGGCAGCCAACGTGCCATTACAATGGCCACCACAACTACGACAGGCTTACTGCACCAGACATTTCACCGAAACGGAAATTCGAATGTATTTCATGCTTGAGAACTGTAAGTTTGCAGAAGTGATATCCAAGCTAAAGAAAGAGGCACCAAAGCCCAAGAAATCTAGCAAGTGGCCTTCAGCGCCAACAAGAATCCAGCCATCCCGACGGGCTCGGGAGAAGGTGATTACTGAGAAGGTTGAAACGAAGAAAACGACGACTAAGCGTCGAAATGCGGCTCAACCAGACACAGGGGTCGACCCGGACAGAACGAGGGCCATCCTCACACAGTGTCGGGAGATACTCGAGATGAATTGTCCCTGGGAGGCATTCAGTGCGCGATTGACTTCGCGAGTAAAACGCATAGCCACACGGATCCAAGATGCGAAGAATGAACAAAAGGTAAGATATAACACGAAATACTGCCATATTCCAAACATGACATGTAACAGAGTACATAGCGGCCGAACGGGCAGGCCGACACGCCCCCGTACCGTAACTGTCCCTTCGCCGGCGAATTGCCCCTGGAGTGTCGCTACTGTGGCTGGGATTCTGAGGTCCCCCAAGACCTCGGTCTACCGAGAAGACTAGCGCCGCCGGCGCCGATGCATTCGATCGAGTCCGAGAACATCCCCATACACCAGGTCGGCGAATTCGGCGGTGTTACGTTCGCCGTCGACGTGTGCGGGGATACGGAGACGGTCATGCTCCTCAAGCTGACAGGCCTGATGGAAATTCTCGACGAAATCCAAACAGGTAAACGCCAGAGCACTGCGAGTGGGGATGCCGCGATCAGAGAAGTGGATGCCGCCGCCACCGCTTCTGCTGAGAGGTTGGCAGTAGATACGACGAGCACCGAAGTGAAGCCCAAGAAGAGGGGCCGACCTGCTACCTCTGGCAACACGGACGAAGGCGAGAAAAGGGCCAAAACACGAAACAAGAGGAGGAAAGTAGGATAGAGGTATGTATATATATCCAACGACAAGGCCAGTAATCACGTTATATGTACGCTCTGTCGGCCGCTAAGCGGCACAGCTTGCTAGACACGACATCGACGCAAGACGAAGAGCGCAAGACATCTGAGGACTGTAGTTACAAGAGGTTGAATGCCGGAATTAACTTCCCACTTAAACGCGGAGAACAATTCAAGACAAGACATACCAGTATGTATACCTGTCAGATAACGAGTCCAAGTCTCCATCCCAGGTGCACGGGTAGAAGTCAACGTATAGCAGTACGACTCATACATGGGTTAGAAGCTGTAGCTCTAGAAGGAGGGTATGAAATGGGGGGCCCATATTATGATATCATCCCAAGATAGCAGCCCCGGATGTTTGCGTGTCTTTGTTACTTTTTGTCATATGCCTAGGCTGGTAAGTAGCGAGTAGTATTTCCTTTATACACATATGCTGAAACAACAGTATTTCCTAAGACTACGTGATAGAATACCCGTATGTAATTGTTCCAGGTGGAGGAGGACACCCAGGAGAGCCGTATGTGAGTAGATGATGGCTAAGGATGGCGAAGCAGAAATTCGGATATTCTATCGGATGTTCAATGGGAAGTTTGCTTGCATCTTTTCTTATTTGCTTCTTTAATATCGACTTGTGGGGGGGTCTGGGTGATGATTTCAGGGGCAACTTCGTGAAGGCTAATTTGGAGTGAGGAGGATACACATATAGAGGGCGATAGCGTTTCAGTTAGATGCATAACATTAACTGAAGTCTTCGAAAGATTCTACCATTATTGATACGCACAATGCAGATGAGAATTTCACAATAGGGGTATATTCATCATGGTGCGTTGATGACTGTCAAGGCCACCGAGGTAATAGTTTTAACAGAAGTCCTGCTTGTATTGCTACCAAGTCCTCGCAGTCAAGAGATGCATGCTTGGTGCAGGTGGAAAGAGGTCCGACTGAGACAGCAAACCCCTTGATGATGGCGAGTAGTTAACTATTGTAGTCGTCCGAAGAAACTAGGAGGAGGGTCGAGGTGACGGTGTCGAATGACACGTACCACCTGGTCCATTTACTGCCTCAGGTGGTACATGTATATTGATATTAGTTAGGTATAGGTAGTTGATATAGAGCACCCAAGGAACTCTTCTAAGAGCACGGCTGCTAGCATTCATAGTGAGTACCTATGTGTTAATACAGCAAGTTACCAGCCCCTTGGACCCTGAAATATGCTGTGCGACGTTATTAGGTCCGGCAGCTTATCGGGACATGCAGGTATCATATCATGCCGTTTCGTGTAAAGTTGATGTGGACGTATCGGAGCCACGTCGATGGGGCCGGCCCCTCGGCTCCATAATATGGTATAGAGAGGACCGATGGAATCCGTCCGCGGCCGATCGATCAAAGTAAAATGGATAGCTACAATGTAGGTATGCAGAAAAAGCTAGGCAGATCTTATCAGCAATGGCGGTGTGTATTGACGGACCACGAGCTAGTCAGAGGGGAACGAATAGAAGGTATTGATAAAGCTGGAGGTGTGGCAGCACCGCACTACCCGGTGGCCAGAACACGGGTATAGAACATAGTCCGCCACCAATCAACGAGGGGGGGGGGGACCTGTAGCATCAAGTACCGAGCAGTTGATCTGGCTCCGCTTGCTGGGCTACCAATATGGAGGGAAGTCGATTCGAAGACAGCGAGGCGATTAGGTAAGAGGTCGTGGGGTGAACAGTCCCTATCGTTGGGAGAGAAAGGGTACTGATGATGCATGGTACGTTACAACGTATAAGGCTTGAGCAACCACTGGCTCTAACATACGACTCTCTGGGGGGCGAACTCTGTCATTTGCGATGAGCTGGTGTGTTGCACCATGATCGCTCCATCTTTGAATCTACTGCTCCTTTTGTCTTGTGTCTTTCAGGTAGTTTTGTCTTGGGTTGGCCAATGACGCGGAACTAGACGGATAGCGTCTTTTTCTTGTGCCGTGGCGGCATTTGGACAAGACATGCAAGATTCGAGGTTGGGCGAGACAAGAAAGTTGAGGAAGATAAAAAGGGCACAAACCACGCAGGGCCGCAGTCGCAGGGTTTGGTGAGGAGAAAGGAAGAAGGAAGAAAGAAGAAATCAATGGAGTAGGTAAATGGAGTAGGTAACAACATTGGAAGGCGAAGTGAAAAAGACTTTGTACCTAGCGTTGTCATAGTGTTAGGCAGTGTTATCATCTGTGAAATGCGTAGGGCCATCTTTTCCTGGTACGCCCCACCCGATTCCGCACACGGTTAGTCTACCGTCTTCAGCCACTCCTGATGTCACTTCCTCTGCGTGACTTGTGCGGTCTGCAGGCGACAAGAGCCACCAACGCTGTCGATTTCTCGCAGAAAAAGCGCAACCCGCATAAACCACGCAGCTGTCTTTTGTGGATTTCCGATTCCTGGCAGGCCTCATCGGTTATAAAAGGGCCAACTTGCTGCCCTAACTCCTCCATCCCGTTCCCTCTCCCATCACCAACAACCTCAACGTCAACATCCACATCAACATCAGAATCAACATTTCTTCTCTACGGACAACCTCGACAACAACACGGTCTACCATCAGATCCAACCAAGCTCATTCAAAATGAAGGGAGACTGCACTTGCTCTGGCGACTCGGGCTGTAAGTAGCATTCCAACCCCGCTATCGTCACTACCCCGCTCTGCCAACCACAAAGCCATCGTCGTCTTCACGATAACTAACACACTCCTCTCCCTGCAGGCACATGCGGCACTGGCTGCTCTTGCGGCAAATAAGCGATACCCTCCATTACCAACCACACATCGAAGGAACAAGAGCCAAGCTACCTTTCAAGTTTCGATTCTTCGTTAGACCATCCTAGGGTATCGAGACCGTTTCAATCATCGTTCGGCATGATACATCCATGAGAAACATGCATGTGTTGAGGGGAGTTTGGGGGACGTTCGCGAAGTTAGGGTTGGGTTTCACGGATTTGATATTCTAGGGGACAGGGGAAGAATGGTCATCATTGTAGAACTCGGGATCCAACGAGTTTACCCAAGTCAACGCTCCTTACCTACCTATCAATACAATTTTCCCACATGGTATTATTGCTGCTGCATCTGGCCTTGCCATCGAACGTGAACCATACCTGATTGGATCTGCTCGGCCTCGTAGACTTACCATAATATCGTGAGTAAGCGTTACCTAAGGTATTTTCAGTACTGGTCGTGAAATATATGCAGTAGATCAGAGCTACAGCCCACGAGGTATTATGAATTGATGCTTCGGAGGGAGGAACTAGGTAAATATAACCACTTTATGTCGCTATTATTATGTAGTATAAGAAGTCCAGCTTAACCGTAGCTAAATTCGTAATCTTTCTAAATGGATGACAACAGATTGAAACTAGATGATACCATCCATGTATACGAACTGGTCCGAAGTGGAGACTGGATGTAGTACCTTCAGCAGAACGCCAACATTGCGATATCATAAGACACATTGTCAAATCACTGTGATTTCCAGTACGGAAAGCATACTACGTATCTGATCGTCAGTGTTAATTACCACCCCCCCTTAGTCTCCTTCAAAGTCACAATCATTAGCCGAAGCTGATTGTGAAGTAATACACTTACCACCCCAGACAAATAATCACTAGATGATATCTATTCGGGAATGTATCTACGACTTGATCTTTCTCGTCAGGGCCCACCAAGTACTTATATTTCCTAGTTGAGAGGATGGCCGTATCTCGACTTGGTGGGGAGGATTAATGCAGGGAATCCTCTCGACACTTTCTAGAATGTTCGGCATCATCGACTTCCCCAGCTCGGAGGGAGGCACAATCTCCAGAACTCAGGATTACGGAGGTGATTACTTGCATTTGAGCAGGTTTGAACTGTAAGATTAGGCGTGTAGTTTACATACCAGCAAGCAAGCAAGCAGAAACATGGCCTATTCAGAACAGATTAGCGGTTGGGTTTTCTTCTTTTATCGGATCTACAGTCAAGTATTGGGGCATAACAAAATTCTGTAGACATTTCAGCTTTTTTCATGTTTTATAGAGTTACCAAAGCCTAAAAATGACGGCAGACATGGATATCCTAGATGTCACAGAGCAGCCACACATTTAGTAAGACATTGCCATTCCGGCCCACGAAGGATTTCTTTAACAGGCATATTTGTCCAGTTGCACCTCAAGCCCAGTTACGAATTTCTGAGGACAGCACGTTCGAGAGGCATCGTACAGGAGTGACTCCGATATTCCGAAAATGTACCTAGTTTCTTTGATAACAAATTCAATAGCAACTACATGACACGGCATATCGTACGCATAGTAAGATATATCTATCTCTTTTCTACTACCAGTACTGCCCCGTTTTCCCGGGTTGCCAATATTAGATAAGGTATATGATCTCTTCAAACGTAACTGGTGACTCCTGGTTCAATCCGAGGCACAGCACCAACTATTGTCTAGGTACACCTCGAAAGCCATCTCCCTACTTCTCCATACGTTGAAACTTAAAATTTATTGAAGTATTTGTCATCCTCCTACTGCTCCAGCTTCATTGTGTATTGAAGGATGCTGATAGCGAACAATTCCTATCCCCGACGCTAGTTTAAAGCTCACATATGCCTCTTCGAATTTATGCCATGGGCTTGTCCTCGCTCGAAACGAGCCCTTCTGTTACATCTCAAGATGGCTACACATTTTCTAATGTCTACTCTTATTCCAGAATTCGACCATCGGGTTCAAACCACCACCTTTGAAAGTATCAAGAACCAGGTTCAAGAGTATCCTGTCAAGTCGCCGTTTATATCGTAAATTTTGATAGTAGACGCCTATAGTGATGAAGAGCGCAGGCTTTAAAAGGCTATTTGGGAATCATGGGGGCTATTTAGGCGCAAACGGGCCATCGATCCACGTGTCTGGAGTTCTAACTCTTTCGGAGATCAACAAATATTATCAACTCCGTGTCATGACATAGAAAAGCTTATTATATTAAATAACGAGGCTGCCGACTTTTCAAGAGTAGGCAGAAAGTTGTCGTGTGGATAGATCGACAGGTACAAGGCAGGTACATGTCACCCAGGGGAATAAAGGGGCTATTAACATGCAAAGGGCACTATTTTCCAAATATTTATAGTTTTATTTCCTCGCCTAATTACTACGCTACTACTGCTTTATATACTAAGTATATCGTGACACAAAATTATTCTTATATAGTTCTATACAGCTTCTTATATATATATGCCTAAGCTAGTAATCGATATTTCTGGTCCTGTCCTGAATTAATCCGCCTCCTTTAATCTTCATAATTCATCGTATATTAACATGCTAATTGATACTTAGATATGTCGCGTAATGTAAGGGGTCTAGAATGGTTGGCCTCGGAGCCAAGGGTATAAGGAGGACAGGACCAAGAGCAAGCTAGATATAAAGGGGGTCCTGTGCGTTCCGGAAGCCTCGAGGATCTCTCCAGTAATTATACTAATCCTAACAACAACCCCATACTCCCATTACTCCCATTACTCCCAGTCTTTTATGCACCATTCCCTTGACATAAAAAGCCCAGGAGAACATATTTTTACATAATAACGTCCACAGGGGTTTCCGCGATACTGAATTCCCGGATACCCATCAGTGAATGACACTACAGTTTATATTTTTAAGGGGGTTCTGATATGATCATATAACTAGCTACCTAATGCCAGCTACGTTTAGTAGCTATCATTGGAACAAAAATATGCAGAGCATTGTTTGTACCATTTGCCGGTACATTGTACCTAAGAATTAGGTATAGCCCATTCAAGGCATTATACCACTTCTTCTAAGGAGTTCCATCTCCATGGCTACAAAAAGAGAGCTAATTAAAAATACAAAGGTACCTAGTCATCCTTACACTAAATGGCCTACGGGTGGTGACGAAGCTTGTTGCGGAGGAACGACGAGCTAGGAGTAGCCAGAGCAACAAGGCTGGGGACTATTTTGTCTACCTATCTCGATTTGTCTGCTCATCTACACTTCTATGCTAAAACTTTGATCTTAAGGCAGGCCTTGTACTAACTAAATAAAGATTGAGATGTTCTTAAGAATATATCATGATGTTTTTAGGCAATATTTGGTTACCAAGGGCTAGAGAAGTAGCAATATAGCTGGTTAGAAATAGGTATTAATAGGGGAGGGAGAAGAGACACAAAGACTCAGCGATGTTGTTGGAGATGTACCTCAGGTGAATTATTGCTTGCGTTCGCCAATGTTGGCGGCAGAATGTTGATGGTGACTGTGACCGCCCTCTTGCCAGAAACCTTTTTTTATCACCAACGTTCTTGTCGTTCTTGTAGACTTCTTCTCATCCGCACCCTCACACACTCCTATTTCCCACTACACCTTTCCCACCACATCTTTCTCGCACAACCCTTTCCCACGCAACCTCTTTCTCCCCTTCCACTCCCACTCGCATTCAACATTCTGACCTCGTCACTATGCACACTTCAGAGCAATCAGGATTCACAGTACAAACCTTTTAGGGCCACGCACATTCTGGTGACCTCAAATTTCCTGGTACGTTGGTATACCACTTGACTTTATTGCTCCCATCTCGTCGTCGCCTGTGCATGCACACTGCTGGACCACCTGCCCTACCTACTCCTCTGTTCACACAAAATAGCAATCCTGCCCTTTTACAAAACCCTAAAACCTAATCCCATTTGTTTGTACCGTTTCTACGGTGCATCTCTACTTTACACCCACTCACCTCGACCCTGTTCTCACACATGGTGTTTTCATCCCTTGACCACATTCTTGCACCCCTCCCCTTTCTCTCTACCTTTCAAATCTTCATCCCAATTTTGCAACCCTCTTTTTTTTTTCTTGCACGTCACCGAGGAATCACTGAATCACACATGGTCCAGTTGCGTGCTTTGCCGCACCCAGAGCATTCCTTTTTCGTGACCTCGGTACATCGAGCCCTATTGACTATTGGCATCACCCACAGTATACACAAAAATCACATCCCCAATTTCCTCCCACGACTTTGTTGATCAAGGCCATCTCTTTCGGCACCACCTGTCTGCTCCCGTGGGCGACTGCCTTGGTGAGCTCATCAGAGTTGACACACCTTATACCACGAGAAATATTTGGAATCCACCGTCTCGGCACCAACAATTTCCTAGACCTCGCTGGTACCTCTCTGAGTGGTTTGCCATCAAACTCGCCTGCTCTAGCACTACTTGCAGACCGGATACTTCCCTTGGTACTCAATAAGGTACGCCATTATTTCTTCTTTAATCTCTCCCGTCTCAACCAAGCTCACCCAAACATGACAGCACGGCTCTAGTCATTGCATCTTGGCACCTGTACACCGTCGCCAGAACTACTAGAATTGATGATAAAGGTAAGTTTGGTATAGATAGTTAAACACTACTGTGACTATTACTTGTACTGACAATTTATACATAGGTCGTTGCTGAACTTCTTGGAGCAGCAGAGCTTGACAACCCCTAGTCAACACACCCTCTTCCTTCTATATACTTGTGCACACCGTACCTACCATCACATCTTTCATCTATACTAGAATTGTCCCCAACAAGTCACCCCATTCCCTTTCATGAACACGTACTTTGATTGATCCTTTCAACTTTCAATCAAAATGTCCTCCCGTATGCGAAGAGATTGGGAGTTGCCCCCGCATACACCCACACGAACACAGCACGCGCATCGTACACAGCATGGTAGTCCAAGTGCAGACGGGAATTTTGATTTCCCTAGTTTCCACCGGTACACCACAAGAACAACATCCAGATCTTCACGTACACAGGATGTGCTCCGGCAAGTTCGGGAGCCTGGCCACTCTCGTTACCACACGAGTCGCCATATTTTCCATCCAGATAGTACTCCTCCGCGTGAGGGATGTGAGGGATTTGACGCTGGGTGTGGGCAGTCGGGTTCTCGTCCAACTACAGAAAGTAGCCAAGTGACAAGCAACTCAGGACAGCGCCAGCAGCCTCGTGATATCACTCTCCATGAAGTTCAGTCGATGCCTATCATACCTGTCACCTCTACGACTGTGCCGCCTACGCTCCCGGCACCGGCCACAGGCTCGTATGTATATTTTCCTCCGGCCCCAACCGCACACAGAAGTGAGAAAGGTATGATCTGGTGGGTTAGCGTCCCGAAGGACAAACTCCTCGAACTCCTGAGGACAGGAGAGCATATCTGCGCGGGTGCCATTGCGACAGCAGTTCTAGTCATTCTTGTCTTCAGGTCTGACGGGCCCAACCACCTCTACTCGGCTGGCAACATTGCTGCCGTTGCCATCGGTAGTATGCTCGTCGCTGGTTACGTGATTCATCAAGCTGTCCGCTTCTGGGGGCACGGCCTTGTGAAAAAGGAGGAGTGGGTTGAGATGGGAGTCTACGTTCATCACGATGCCCTCAGGCAGAAGCACCGCGGGCTGTTCAAGAACCCCTTTGTCAGATTCGCGACACGTGATATTCGAACCATGAGCAATGGTAATCAAATCTTTGACGTGGCGAGGGCATTGGAGGCTGGCCAGCTTGCAATTCCTCAACCGGCTCTCCTCAGAGACCATGACCGTCACAGCGGAAATGGACATTTGAGCAACAACGCACACCAAGGCAGAAGAGGCTACGATAATGGTGAACATGTTCAGAATCGTGCAGGCCCTTCCCAAAGCAATCAGCCTATGCATGACGGACAGACAGTCGGCGAAGGATCCATATCTGTGGTCAACGAACCGCTGGTACAAGATTGGCAGTTGGTTCAGAGTCCTGCAAACACCACCCAGATTGGCCTTGCTCAAACCACATCGCCATACACAACTGACGCCCAACGCCGAGAGTTCGCGCAGGCACATGTGGAGTCTGAGACAGCCACTATCCAAAGACTGTTCGACAAAGCACAGGCTCCTGTCAGAGCAGTCGGCGCAGAGAGCCTGGCCGGCTCCAACTCAAAGGGATCATCAATTCAAGCTCATGAGCAAATGAGCCCAGTTAGTCTGCAGCGCAACGAAGAAGGAGGCGAGTATTTTGTTGTCGGCTCTGATGAAAGTTCCAGACCCTCCTCTGCGTCAGTTCGAAGTTGTGGCTCCGGAGTCAGTGATGTTGTCGAGTTGGTCCAACCTATTTCCAATAGAGATACGATGAACTCAAGCCCGCAGGCCTCGTCTGCATACTCGTCGGAACATTCTCCAACAGAGGAGATGTCACCATCGCCGGAGCCCTACAGCCCCTTGAGCAAGCGACCAGTATCTCAAATCTCCCAACAGCCCGCACGACCGCCTCTACGCTCGCACACCACCATCGTCACTGAGGTGGGCACCCCGGAGTCTCAGAAGACCGGCTACCGAGCTTGCAGTAACAGAAGCGCCAACGCAAGTAGCAGCAAGGGCCGTATCCGCCAGTTGCATGAGCCAACCTGGTCTTACACCAACGAGATCCAACAGTTGAAGAGTCGTGAGACCCAAGAGCAGCAAGTCCAGGCCACCCCAAAGGGCAAGGCTCCTGCCGCTCGAGTAGACACGAACCAGAGTTTCGGATATCGTCGTGACGTTCACATGGCCAGTACCGCTGCTGCTGCCGCGACCACTTCCCACGAGATGCACAGCGACACGTCCAACGGCAACATCGGCAGAAGCAACACCAACGGATCCGCAGCTAGTTCCATCCGTACCAGTGAGGAGATCCGACGCCACAGGGCGGAAACACTGGCGATTCTTTGTGGCGAGCCACTTCCCATTCGCTCTCCCCCGAGAAGCCAGGCCCCTCCGTCTCCGTCTCCATCTCGATCGTACGGGTCCCTTGGTCGCGGCGGACAATTAGGACAGCGTCCTCTACCCGCTACCCCCTCTCGGATTTACTTCAGAGATGGACGCCACATGACTCCTATCACGGAGAAGAGCGAGGCCTCTTCCCACAGGGAAACCTTCTTTTAGGTTTCCTTGTCTTAACAAACCTACCCCCTTCGCATCTGTGTTAGATGCTTTTCCGGTCTTATCGCATGATTGTTTTTTTTTCTTTTAGTCAACACAGGTATTCACCTTGTCTGACTACCTAGTTACCGTTTCCCCCTTTTTTTTTTATCTTTCACACGTACATGATTGTACATGCTATTCTTGTCTGTGCCTGTCGAAACGTCGCACACACAGCATCAGGATGTGTGGCATGTTCTGCGCATAATGAGAAGATACCTCATAAGTCACTCGTTTTGTTTCTTTATCCTCCTTACCGAGTCGGCGATTCAGAAAGGGAAGAGAAAAGATAACAACAAAAAGAGTACACCATTTCGGCTCTACCATGATGAGGAACGATGATTAGCACGCTGAATGAACGGAATTATACGATGCGATGCGACAAGACCAGTGGGCCCAGGAGGCTTACTGAATTGATGAATGATTCGAGACAGCAGAGAAAAAAAAACAAAAACAAAAAAAGACAGAAGAAAAGACTCAAGGTGATGAGATACGCCGTAATTATGTTTGAATATTGAATCATCTGGCATGGGGGGAGGAAGAGAATCTTGCCATGAATTTTGTATGGAATAGTTGCACTACGATTAGGGCACAGTTTCTGGCCATCTCTTGGTTTCTGGAAGTATAGAAGGGGAGGGGGGGATACAGGACCGGAGGTTGGATCATGGGCATAGACCCTTTGGTGGGTGCAATGTGTTGGAATACTCGGAATACTCGGACAGACTTTTCATGACTTGGTCATTAAGACCCGAATCGCATCACTAGAGATGATGCCCAGAACTAGATGACCAAATGGTACACAGGGAATACACAATATGGGCAAAGGCTTAGTGTGTGAACTGACTTGTATGGGAACATACTTGATCTAACCTAGATTGCGCGTGCTGCCCGGGAACGATTCTCGCGATATCTCTTCTCCTTGGATGCCTCCCTTCTCCGCTTCCTCCACTTTCTGTTGAGGTCTCCCCGGGTTTCCCAGAATTGCTTCTGGAAATCACTGGTTGGAGCTTGCTTATTATCACGAGTAGGGGTATCGGGAAGGCTAGCGTTGCCCATAGGCACGCCATCGTCGTCATCATCATCATCGCCCTCCTCTTCATCTTCATCGTTTTCAGCCACCTCATCAACGGTCTCCTGCCGGGACCAGAAGCCGAATGATCGGCTTGGATGGGCCGTATCAGGCGTTGGAGCAGCACTTCGAATGTTCCTAAATTCAAAGTCCTGTTTAGTGAAGGGTGTCATAGGTGGTTGACTTGTGGGAGCCTTCCTGTCGTCTTCCTCGTCGATATCATCATCATCACCATCGTAGTCGAAGAAACTAAAGGGCTTGGACTCCTGACCAGCACCATTGGTGGTATCTGTTTCACCCTTTGGGCGCTTGTACAGTGCCTCGAGTGGATGCACCCTTGCGGAAGCTGGTGTCGCCGGTGGTATCTTGATTGTCAGACTAGTCATAGAGTCGGAGGATTTGGGCCTCGCGGATTTAGGTTTGGTAGCTGAAGCGGGACTACTTATGGCTTGCGTGTCGACCTTTAGGTTCTGGACCGGGCTTGTCATCCCCGTCTTATCAGGTTCCTCATCTGAACTATCGGTCTCCTTATCAGAAGCCTCAGCAGCATCATCCTCCTCAGAGGAGGACCCACTGCTACTCGTCTCGTCGTCCTCATCATCTACTGGTGTAGGCTCAGAGAGCTTCAGCTTCGGCAGATTAGGCTTCGTAGATCGAGTAGCCCGTCTGTTTGTGGTTACAGATTCCACGACGGTTCCTTTGCTATCGACCCAGCCGACTCCATCCTCGTAGGTTACCGGCTCCGGGGGATTGAACTTATCGACTTTGGACTTCAAGAAAGACGGATGCTTCACAGTATTTTCGAATTCGTGTATCACCACCTCTCGGCCACTGTTGCGCTTCTTCTTCTTGTGTCCGGAGGTGTCATCAGCATCTTTGGATGAGCTGGTGTCCGGCAGCTTAGTCTTAAACAGACATTCAGGGCCATCTGTGTACTTGGATTTCATGTCCCTCTTCTTATTTTTATCCTTCTTGTCCTTTTTGTCTCTCTTGTCTCTCTTTTCTTCTTCGGGTGCCTTATCCTTCTTGGACTTCTTCCGCTTCTGGTCAATCATTTCCTGCTCCGAGGTGGTCCATCCTCGCTTGATCTTTCGGTCCTCCAGTTCGACTCCCGAGATGACTCCTTCTTCCCGCTTTCTTTTCTTAGATGTCTTCCTGTCCTTCTTAACCTTGGCTTGATCCTCCTCCCCATCTCCTGTTGGCTCCGGTATGGATTCGGGACGAGCCTTCTCGACGCGCATCTTGACTCCCTTCAGTACAGCCCCGTTCAGTTTCTTCTTGAGCTTGTCAGCATCGGCGGTTGGCAGGTCGACAAAACCGTAGCGCTTCTCGGGGAAGGTCTCGAGGGTATGGTATGAGATATTTCGTGCGTGTGGTAGGACAGAGGAGGGGATTACGATATTGAGCAGGGATTGGTCGAGGGGCGTGATGTGCAGCCTCGTGTACTCGGCGTTATCTGCTACGGACGTCATGGAAACGGGAACGTGGCATAGCATAACATAGCGTATGGGAGAAAAGTTGGGTTGTTAGTGTGTGCCTAGAAAAAAAAATACTCTCGTCTCGAATGAGAAGTAGAAATGTCGAGGTCTTTGGGCGGCTAAGAAGAGAAACGAGAAAGAAAAAGCGATAACGAAAAAGCTCTGGGCAAAAGAGAAAGAACCGTTCGACTTGCCCCACTTTATATTCACCGACAGCCTGGGCTGGTGCAACTTTCACCTGCTAGTGTGTATGTACAACACTACAGGCGAGTCGAAGGAGTTTAGCTCAGGTAATTTTGCTCGTATTATCTAATCAAGCCTTTTCATCGGACTTAGTAAGTACCTGAGGAGGTACTGTACCTAGTTGGTACATAGGTACCTACCTAGGTCGAGTGCGTACCTTAAGTAATAGGAACTTCAATTCATCTCAATGATATACATTGATATCACTACAATCCCCAAATCGGTTCCCTTGCAATACACTCGTCTGCCTATACATACACTACAATGGTTCAAAAGCTGCCTCCAACCAGATTTGTCAAATCGGTAGAACCAAGTAACCCTACATTTGCCTACGATAGCCAATGCTAAACTCAACAGGTCTTGAAGTCCTTCATGGCCGAGTCTGGCCTCGAGCCAAGGTCAGTAGGCATCCTAAAATCTATATGTCCGGGTGATTCTTCGGTGCGTTATTTAGGGACTAATTACGTTGGTGTAGGCTATTTGGACCTCACGTGAGACTCTAGCCAAAGTGCGACACACCAGCCAAACCCATTGACATTGACGCCTTTGCAGATAAGGGTTACAAATGCCGTCAAGGGCAAGGTCAACTTTGAGCTAGATATCACCAAAGATCACACGGTGGGTCACTGGTCTCAAACCACGGCACGTTAGCAAACTCATAACTTCTCTCTAGAACCGTCTAAAAATAATCCACGGGGGCACAATTGCCAGCATGGTAGATCTGGGTGGCTCGCTGGCTGTTGCATCTACAGGGCTATGGGCAACTGGTGTGTCAACTGACCTCAGTGGTGAGTAGCCTTGTTGAGATATAGTGATTCGATAGGCTGGACTATGAGACTGACTACCTCTAGTCACATACCTGGCCAGTGGCGGTAAGGTGGACGATAAGATCTCAGCAACAGCTGTCTGTGATAAAAGCAAGTTCCCATTGTGTCTTAATCGCGACACGGCGCTAACTAGCATTCTAGTTGGCAAGACTTTGGCATATACATCAATCACGTTTAGGAACAGCAAGGGCGAGCTTGCCGCTAGAGGAAGCCATACAAAGTAAGTGACAACTCTTGTTGTTCTATTTATACAACTGGCGCTCGAGATATTAACTTCCGCAGATACGTAACACATGCCGTTAATGCCCAGGAGACTCCCTTCGTTCCACCAGAAGGAGCTGAAGTCGAAGACGAAGAATGAAGATGAGCATGAAGATCATTATGTGACGGTTTATGACCTCTCTACGGATGAGAGCCGATGACGTTGCCGTGCAAATAGTTAGAACTAAAGGAATATAGACGGATAGCCATCTTAACCCGAAAAAGCTCATTTGTCTCCCGGGCACCCATGTCTGTCTTGTCTTCACCACTGCAAGGCTCTCTAGCCAGAGTCACCATAGTGGCTAGCTGCTGGGCTCCTGATAAAGCAGCGTAGAGACAAATATGTACATATATTCTCTGCTGTACCTCCCAGGTGGGTATCTGCTTTCAGATCGCCCTCCATCAGCATGTAATGCTAGGTCAACAACGAATATGATTGTATCGCCCAATGGAAGTCTAACTGTAGTAGCCTCCTCCTTATTATTAGGAATGGATTAGCTGTACGCTACGCTGTCAAAATAAAAATAAAAATATGGCGTATCACGATAATTATATCGTACAATATCGCTCCAGAACCAGCCTTGTAGGCTCCTTACTCGTACCCCTGAGGCTACCGGGCTACATAATTCCTAATATTCACTTCTCTGTGTAAACAATAAAGCCCTGCCTTCTCTTGCTTGCCTACCTAAAAGCCTCATTCTATTCTTACTAGTAAATGAACTGTCACGACGCATTCAGTATAGACCAAGGTAACAATGTAGTTGTGTTTAACTACAGCTACCTATGGAGCCATACCCTCTACATACAAAACACCTCTTTGTCCTACAAGACGAACTGTGCCGGCCCTGTGTCCGACACTGGATCCCTCTGTGATATCCATCGTCTTGACACCTTGACAGGAGTCAACTGCTTGCCAGGCTCGGTTCTTTGTTGATATAAGCCGTCATTGTCTTCTTCGGCTAGGCATACTATGGCCGTATACACACAATAAACTCAAGGCAAGGGCCCAATTCCTAGCTAAAATGGGATCTACTGCCCAGTACGATGCCTATCTGCAACCTAATTTGTGCATTTATTACCGTTGTGTAGGCGTATCCTAAGCAGCTAAAAAAGAGGGGGTTGGGGGTTTGAGGATGGGAGTGAAAAGTGATTGTATATATATGAGTGAGATATCACTATGCACTCGGTTCCTAATATACGAGTAATAAGTCGGTTAGGTTAAACGGGAGGAACTAGAACCTTGGGCATTTATGCATCTTTGTAGGTACCGAGGTACCTGAATAATTGCCGGTAAAACGCGGGGCGGCTAATATCTAACTAGTGTGCAGGTAGCGGAGCGGACTCCACAATGTTTGAATCTCTAAACCCCCACAAAACTGCCGTGTCCTAATGCCTACCTATGTAGAGCCGCGGGCGCTTCCCGAGGTCATAAGTTCGGTTGGGGGAGCCGGGGTTGTTTCAGCCACGAAGATGCGTAGCTGAGTGATGCCGCTTTTAGTATAAGCCTATTGTGGCTTTAAGGTGAGTTGCGTATCCGCCAAACCCCAATTGGCTGAATAAGGGTTTAGGCAAATGGCTAATATTAAGTACCTAAGAGTAGCGAGAACGCTAATCCCGATTCGCGGTTTAAGCAGAGGAAGCCAAGAAACCCCCAGATCCAGATCAACAACTGACAGAGATCTACGGACAGATATAGTTAAGACAGGGAAGTTCGGTTCAATTGCACTTTTTAAAAAAAAGATACAAGCTTCTTTTAGCTATAAGTTTTTATTTCACTTTCATTACTAAGAAAACGCCTGATAATTCATCGTATCAACTGGAAGCCACCTCCCTTTTTAGAAACTGCCTCACCTTGTACAGTTTTGTAATACTCGAGTGGGAGAGTGAGAAGGAGAGTTTAGGGGTATCGGGAAGAACAGAGCAGATCCTGGGTCTGTGATTTGTTGGTCACAGGTTGTACTGAGTTTGTGTTGCGTGGAAATCTTCGCCAATTGACGTGGGAAAAAAAGCGCCACGGCCCGTCCCCGTTGAAGATGGCAGCGATCGGTGAGTTCTAAAAAGAAAAGAAAAAAAGGAAAAGAAAAAAAAACTCGCCTCGAACTCATCTGTGGGCGCCAACACAAGCCACTCCCTTCAATCCGTCGTGGGCGTTCGTGCTAGTAACCGGAAACCTTATCACGATATATCGCACCCAAGCACAAGTTTCACTTACACACCTATACACCTACAAACCCCCAAGTCTGAACCAGCTAACCAAACCATGGTGATCGGGCGACAACAGCGGCATCCATCGCCGCCACCGCCGCGGGCCTCACGTATCTTGACGGGAAGTACCACCTGCGGCAGGACTGGCAGCTCATCCGCGCCAAGAAGAAGGGCTACAAGCTCCTCCAGAAAGCCTGTGAGTCTCTCCCACACAAGGGACTTAAAATAACCCCCCTAATAAAACAGACACTTACACACGTACAATACACAGTGGAAGAGAAGCGCGTATCGCCCTACTACTTCTTCGAGCGGCACGCGCAGGCGCACCCGGGCAAGGAATGCGTCTGGACGCGCGAGCGCTCCTACACGCGCGCCGAGGCGTACTGGCGCGTGAACCAGTACGCGCAGTTCTTCCTCGCCGGCGGCGTGCGGCCCGGCGACCTCGTCGCCCTCTTCATGGCCAACAGCGCCGACTTCGTCTTCGCCTGGATGGGGCTCTTCGCCGTCGGCGCCGCCCCCGCCCTCATGAACCATAACCTGACGCGCCAGGCCCTGCTGCACTGCCTCGGCATCGCCGGCGCCAGGCTGATACTCGCCGACGGCCCGCCCGCCCTGCTCGAGCGCCTCGACGCCGTCGCCGACGAGCTCGCCGCCCGGGGCGTCCGCGTCGTCAGGCTCGACGAAGACACGCGCGCCGCCGTCAACGGGACTCCGGGGGACCGGCCCCCGGACGAGCTGCGCGAGGGCGTGCGGCCCGACTCGGCCTTCGGGCTGTTCTACACGAGCGGCACCACCGGCATGCCCAAGGCCTGCGTCCTGCCCGCCGTGGCCGGGTTCCTGTACGGCTGCAGCCGCGAGTGCGGCTTCGCCTACGTCAAAGGCGACGGCGACCAGCGGTACTACGACTGCATGCCGCTGTACCACGGCACGGGCGGCATCAGCGGCATGACGCAGCTGCTGACGGGCCACACGCTCTGCCTCGCGCCCAAGTTCAGCGTGTCCGCCTTCTGGGACGACATCCGCGCGAGCCGCGCCACCTGGTTCGTCTACGTCGGCGAGACCCTGCGGTACCTGCTCGCGGCGCCCCCCTCGCCGCTCGACCGGCAGCACGCCGTCCGCGGCATCTACGGCAACGGCCTGCGCCCGGACGTCTGGGTCCCCTTCCGCGAGCGCTTCGGCATCGACACGATTCACGAGTTCTTCAACTCGACCGAGGGGATACTGCCGCTCGACAACCCGGCGCGGGGCGACTTCCGCACCCACTCCGTCGGCCACCACGGGCTCCTCGAGCGGCTCCGCCACCGCGGCGCCCTCGTCCCCGTCGAGGTCGACCCCGACACGGGCGACATCGCCCGGGACCCGCAGACCGGGTTCGCACGGCGCGTCCCGCACCGCGTCGGCGGCGAGATCCTCGTGCGCCAGCCGCCCACCGTGACCCCGCCCTTCCCGGGCTACTACAACAACCCGGACGCCACCGAGGGCAAGTACGTGCGCGATGTCTTTGAGAAGGGCGACTGGTATTATCGCACAGGTGACGCATTGCGCCGCGACGATGACGGCCGCTGGTTCTTCCTCGACCGCCTCGGCGATACCTTCCGCTGGAAGGGCGAGAACGTGTCTACCGCCGAAGTGTCCGAGGTCCTGGGCCGCTACCCGGGCGTCGGCGAGGCTACCGTGTACGGTGTCTCGCTGCCGGGTCATGATGGGAAGGCCGGCATGGCGGCCATATACGTGGACCAAGGGGCGGCGGAAGGGAAATTTGACTATGCCGGTTTGTTGAAGTACGTTTTGTTGTTGTGTTTCTTATCTTGTTCTTTTTTGTTTTTTGTTTTTTTCACTGCTGGCCACAGTGCGCAGGGTAGTCCCTATGGGCAACGTAAAAAGGAAAATGTGGCCGAGTTCGGACTGAGCCTAGAAATGACACTCAAACTAACTCACACTAACGTATTGCTTTTTTTTACAGACATGCCCGCACCCACCTCCCCAAGTACGCGGTCCCGATCTTTATCCGTGAGATCAAGGAGCGCTCGTCGACACACAATAACAAGCAGGACAAGGTGCCCCTGAAACGTGCGGGCGTAGATCCGGCACAGACAGGGACTGACGCCGTCTTCTGGATCGGTGACCTGGGCAAGGGTGACGCGTATGTCCCCTTTACAGAGAGTGATTGGGAGGGTTTGAAGGGTGGGAAGGCGAAATTGTAGGATGAATGCTAAGTAGTGCTAGGTGAGGACTTAGAGAATGGAGGGGGAAAGCTAGAAGAGTAGGTTGGTCAAGAGGGCAGGCAGACCCCGTGTATAGAGAAATACGCATATTAAACAGGAGACAGGGTGATATTTAGGGAGGTTGGATTACATTATTGCATCTCTAGATAGATAGATGCAACATACACCTAGTTATTTACACCTCGATCACGTAGGGCTAGATACCCTAAAGGATACACAGCATAGAAATTTTGTTGGTTCTTGTCAAGTTAAATCGCGTAAATTGCGCACTAGGTGCCCAAGGTATGTATGTAATCCGTAAAGTCATAAACACCGAGGATTATGATACGACATTCCCTTGCTGATGGGAGCCCTGTCTTGTTTGGTAAGCCATAATAATTGAAGTCATGTAATCGTTGCTAAATATCATCGTGCGAAGTTTCCACATAGGTAGGTATAGATGGATAGTATATCGAAATGTATCGTGTTGGCATAGAATACCCACATTCCCGCCTAACGAGGTGCCGATCGTCTTGGCCATTGTTCTGATGTATAGCCGAAAGGCCTGGTGCTGTGAGCAACTGATGTTTTCTTCCATAGGGAAGGCGTTTGCAGACTTACTTGATTGGTTCTGTGTTATGAATCTTGCTTGTTGAAGATGCAGGAGTTGCCGTAGTCGATGTAGCGGGCGATGCGGTGCTGTTAGGTTTTGCCGACTTGCGCTTACTGACGGAACTTGCACGGGATACTTTTCCCGTTAAGGATGTTCTCTGTGGCTTCGTTGGACTATCTATCATATCCGCTTCGTCCAAACTGACAAATGTGGAAAAGGATCCAACCTCACTATCAGCATCTGAGGCACTCCAGGGGTCCTTGTTGGCTACTAGCTCGGCATAGTCGGGTCGCGGTACATTTCGAGCTGGGCGGCGTGCTTTCTCGGGCTCAGGTTCATCGTCATCCGATTCCCGACTCGATGTCGATACCCGTACCTTGATGGTCGGCATGAAATCCTTATCTAGTTTTTCTAGCTCTTCTTGCTTGTGCAGTATGGTCTGAATATCTATCTGACTCGGTTTGCTTCTTGGAGGCTTCCCAGGAGTAACTGTATGGTTTTAGTCATTTCATCCATATATGTACATCCTCGGAATGTAGATCTGTCCCTGCAAATCTCAAGGATGGAACAACTTACATGTGTGTGGTGTAGCACCTAGATGCTCTTTTATCCAATACTTGCTAGCCAAGTCAGATCCTTCAACTAAGATACGAAACATGTTAGTGTGAAGAAACGCGAGCTCGCACGGGGTTACTGACTTTCGCAGGCGAAATTATCAAAGATATGATCATTTGTCAGCTCCTCCCCGTCCGGACCGGTGTCCCCATGCTTCTGGAAATGCTTTATGGCACGGTTGTACACTAGCGGAGGTTCCGTGAAGAAGCCGGACCTACAATTCGGTCGATTACAGCGTATAACGAAGTAGCCTTTTCTATCCGAATGCCGGAAGATACACTCGGTCGTCTCCAAGTTAGGGAAAGCGATTTTGCGAGAGATCTCGGGGCGTTTTGTTTCCTGTGAGGCCTGCGTATACGTGAGTTACGAAAATGCGATGATAATTACACCGTATCTACCTTTTTACTATCGACCTTTTGGCGCTTGGGGGAGGCCCCGTTGCTATTCCTCCCTCCAACTCTAGGTCGCTTCGGGCTTTGACTAGCCAATGGGCTTTCAGCTACGATCTGCGCCTGGATTGGGCGATCGACATAGGTGGCTCTTTTGGGAGAGGAATGCACCTCTGTCATGGGGGATCGGTGGTGAATTGCTCGGTCCGGAGTCTGCTGGTTCTGGCTCTGGAGAACAGGCGGGGAGCTATGTGACTGGGCATCCGCCCCCAGGACAGTACTAAAATAATTATTCTCGCGCAAGGGCGACGCAATTACGGGCGTGGGAGGGCGTATAGCCAAAGTTGTGGCGCTGGGGATGACGTTTAGGTACTTCGGGGTCGTGGAGTGAAGCTCAGCGACGACGGCATCAACGACGCTTACATCGACTTGAAGCAGCTCGAGCTTCTCGCGCAGTCCTCGGACCAGCCTTTGCCTATCACTCTCAAATGCATCGCGCTCCTTATCCACCTCTCTCAAGAGTGCGCGCAGCTTAGGGACATGGGTACGGCCGAGGATGTCGTCGCGCTCGCGGGCCAGCTGAAGCAGCTCCTGCTTGACGTAGGACAAGGCAAAATCCGACATGGCACTGCTGAGCTTGCCGCCGGGGCTGCCACGATCAAGAGGATTTGGTTCGGCAGCCATGTCTGGGTGAGGAGAGTTGGGTATCGACGACGAGGCTCGACTACTCCAAGCTGCAAACGAGAACCAAAGCGGAAAATCCAGACTCGGAGAGGGGTGAGGATCAAATACACATGCGTCGGCCGCTTGGTCTAACAGCTTCGGGAGATACCTACATGGGGTGTGCAGTTTCTCCGCACCAGAGACTGAGTAGCAATGCTTGTCACTTGCGACCTGTCGTATTCGTGGGACACCCAGGGGCACGATCAACTCGGCCAAGGCTCTACGTGCATCGAGCCACGGGAATTGAATCGAGGGATTGCCTATAAGAAAAGAAACCTACTGACGGGCTGCGAAGACTTGGGGTAGCATTGAGTTGAGTAGATAGATAGAATATTGAATGGTTGGTTGTGTGACAATTTGCTTTGAATATAGTAAATCGGTGTGGGAGGGGAGGATTCGTGTGATGGGTGTGAAATTTTGAAGATGGACGAAATTGATCAGGGCTCGGGTCAAACAAAAGCGGAAGACGACCGACCCCGGCCTCGAGGTGGTGCCTTAGGTAAGAGGGCTAATAAGAGAAATAGGTGTTAATAAGAAAAAGTAAAATAAAATAAAAACGAGAAGGGGAAGGAAAATTGGAAGGAAGGTGGTCACCAGTGACTGCATACGCTGTGCCGTTTAAGCGAGGCTGCGATGGAAGGAAACAAGCCCAATTGAAAATGGAGAAACAGCGGCTACCGGATCTGATCTCCAGCATATCTGCATGTGTAACCCGAGCATGTCACCTAACAGGTCACTTGGGTATTGGAGATTGCTTAGGAAAGATGGAGTCGGGTATGCAAACGCCTTATGCACCTCACCGTTTCTGGAATAACATGATATCCGTCCATCACATTAAATAATCCATCCTCATCCCGTCACTGGTCAAAAACAACCAGGATCGAATAAACACATATAATAATAAATAAGCTTTATAATAAAAAATAAAAACAAAAATAAAAACACTAAAAATAATTAAAGTTATTTTATTAAAATATTATTAAATTTTAAAATAATATATTTAAATATATATATAATTTTTTAATAAAAATAAAGTTTTTATATATAATTTTAATATTTAATATATAAATATTCGTTTAAATTAATTAATATATGTAATAACTTAGGTAGTTTAAATAATAAAAAGAACTTAACAATTAATTTTCTTATATTAAAACAAAATATAATTAAGACTTTAAATTTATAAAATTATTAAAGGGTAATGTTTTATATATTTTAAAATAATTTAAAGAAATAAACTCTTTTATATGGCTTTTAATCTTTATATAAATAAAAAATAACATTAATTATTAAGTTTTTAATTGTTATTTTTTATTTTTATTTATAATTATTAATATTTATATTTTTAGTTTAATATACTTTTTTATCGTTATATATTTTAACTTATATATTAATAGCTTTTTTAATTAATAAATATAAATGAGTTTTATATGTTTATTTTATAATAATATTTCCTTTTTATTAAGGTTTCGCTTTAAAACTTAACTTATTCAATTTTCTTATTATAAAGTTTATTAAAATACAAGTTTTTTTTTATAAAAAATATCTTAATTTTTTTTAAAGTGTTTATATAGTTTTTAAGTTTATTTTAACTTTTTTAAGAACTTTTCTTATTTAACTAAATAGTAAATTCTTTTGTTAATTTCAGTCGAATTCTTAATAGTTTTAACGTTATATTTATTTACGATTTAAGCGTTATTAGCTTTTTAAAAAATATATATAAAAAGTGTTATAAATATACTATTTTATAAGTAAATATAAACATATTACTATAAAGGAAATAATTTTATTTATTTAAAAGAGTTTTAATATTTTTATTATTAAGTATAATTAAATCTTTTATAAAAATTTACAAAACTTATAAAGAATTAAACGTTTTAAGACTTTTTAACTAATTAATTATACTTTTTTTAATATTTATATAAATTAAGACATTATTAATATAAGTTAATACGTCGATATTTAATAAGTCTTTAAAAACATAATTTATTATATTTTAAAAAGTTATTAAAGCGTTAATTAATTCGAAAGGCATAACAATATATTTAAAAAGTTTATATTTATTTTTCAAATTAACTTTTATAAATTACTTAATAAAACGTATTTTGTTTTATAATTTATAAAAAAAAATTAAAATTAAATTAAATTAAATAATATAATTAAGTTTTTAATAATTAACATATAAATAAAAGCCTTGATTATACGGTTTTAATATAAAAAGAATAAAAAAGGAAATTAAAAATTTCGATTTACGATTTTTTTTTAATTAATATTTTTTTAATTAATATTTTTTAATTAATATTTTTTAATTAATATTTTTTAATTAATATTTTTTTAATTAATATTTTTTTAATTATTTTTAAATAACTTTAACTTTTTCTTATTTAAAGTATATATAAGTCTTTAAAGGAGTTATTTACCGTTAATTAACTTTATAACGTAATTATAAGATTTATATAATAATAATATTTTAATTATATTTTTAGTTATAATATTAATATATTTTTAATGTTTTTTATTAAACATAAAATTTAACAATTTAACAATATAAATAATAATAAAATCTTTAAAGTTACTAAATTAATAATGTTATTTATAATACTTGAAATTAAATATAACTTAATAACCTCGATTTTATTATATATTAATAGATTTATACTTTATTAATTATTATTAAAATAAAAATTTAAATTATATTTAATTAAAATAATCGTTACGTTATAAAATAACTTTAAAAATATAATAAGTATTAATATTAATAATAATATTATTAAATATTATTAAATATTTTAAATATAACTTTAATGATTATAAAAACTTAATAATATTAAATAAAGTTTTTATTTAATAAATATAAAGAATTATTTATATTTAAAAAATACAAATAAAATTCTTTTTATTCCTTATATAAAGTAATATAATAATAATAAATTTATATTTTATTATAAGTTTTTTATTAATACTTTAAATAAGTAAAAAGGCTTTAACGTACTATATAAACAAGTAGATGAAACAAGCTCGCGAACAAAATGGTTTCTTATATAAAATCGACTTTTTCGAAAATTCATAACTTTATTTATAAAAATCGGAAAGATTTTATACTTTTTTTTCTAGCTATATAACTATATAGTTTAATTAAAGTAAAAATTAAAATAAAATTAAAATAAAAAAACATAAAAAGAAAACGCGTAAAAACTAAAATTATAATAAAACATATAAACCTTTTTACGTATTTTTTTATATATTTCACTTTTTATTTTTTTAAATTTATTTTAGTTAAACTATATAACTATATAATTAAAAAAAAGGTTTAAAATCTTTCTGATTTTTATAAATAAAGTTATGAATTTTTGAAAAAGTTAATTTTATATAAGAAACCATTTCGTTCGCGAGCTTGTTTCGTTTACTCGCTTATATGATACGTTACACTTAATTTTAACGTATAAAAACGTTTAAAGCGTATATAGTTTAAGTAAATTTAACGCGTAATATATACGCTTAATTTTTAAGGTTAATTTTAAGTTTAAATCCTTTTTAAAAGTAATTATAATAACTTTTAAAATGTTAAAAAAGAACTTTAACTTAAGTTTACTTTATAATTATATAATCTTAATTAACGTAAAAAAGTGGCTTATTAAAAATCTTAGGCTCTTTTTATATTAATATTATTATTAAACAACTTAATAACTTAATTATAAAATGTAAAGTTTATTACGAAAGTTATTTTAATTTTTTTTATTTCGAGGGGTATTTTTTTAAATTTTAATATCACGTTTTCTTTTACGTTTAAAACTAATTATTAATTAAAAAAAGCTTTTTTTTTACCTCGTTATATTATATAAAGTAGTTAAATATAAAATAATTATTTTTTTCGTATTAAATATATATTTTCTTATTTTTTATATTAAGTTATCTTTTTTAATTAATCTTTTTTAATACGTTTATAAAGTTCTTTTTTTTCTTTTTTTCTTTTTTCTTTGGTTTATTAAAACTACGCCTTTTATTAGCCTTAAAAGTTTTATTACTTTTTACCTTACTTTAAACTTTTTACTTATTCGATTTCCTCGGTTTTTTAAAAGAACGAGACTTTTCTTTTCTCGGTTTCACAAGATTTAACTTTTTTGCTTCGTATATTTATTTTACTTTTCATATAATATTAATAAAGTTTTTGTTTATATCGAGAACATTTCCCCTTTTAAAATAAACTAAGTTAAAAACTTTTATTAAAAATATAATAAATACAATTTCTTAAAGATATAATTTAATAAAACATATTAAAACGTTTAAATCTTATAAATGTATAAAGTAATAAACAATATTATTATTATATTTAAATAACTTAAAAGATTTAAAGCTTTTATTAATTTTAACTTTATTAATAAATCTCTTTTTAAAAGCGTTTTTATAATTAAATCATATTTAAATAAAATTGCTTTTTTTATAATTCTTATTTTAACTTAATTAATCTCGAAATAATTATTATAAACTTTAAAATAAATTTCTATAAATATTTATTAAGTTTTAAACTTATTTAACTTTTTTTTAGTTATAAACTTAATAATTAATTAATAAAAAGCGTAATCACCGAGATTTAATTAAAAACTTAATATTTTTATTTTAAGCCTTAAAAAGCCTTAAAATAATTAATTACTTCTTAAATTATTATTATTTAAGCTATTATTAAATAAGTTAAAATTTATTTTTAACGGCCGTTTTAACTTAATTTTGTAACAAACCTCCTTATGTGTTCCTAGTCAGCTTGACTTTATAAATAAGTACGTATTAGGTTTTCTTAATTTAAAAGATTTATAATGCTTTGTTTATTAAAGAGATTTCAAGGTACTTTTATTATAATATTAAAAAGTAATTATAGTCTTAAATTAATAACTAAAAAATTAGAATAAATAACTAAATATATAAGAAATCTTATCCTTTTTATATTTATTATTTTATTTTTTATTCCTTATAATTAATATGTTAAATACCTTTAAATAAGTCTTATTTATATTTATCTATATTACGTAATAATAAGTCGCTTTCCCCTTTAAAATCTATATCTAAACTAAACGCAAAAAAAGTAAAAATAATACCCTTATTACTTAATTACTTACTTTAGTTAATTCGTAACATTATTTCTCCCTTTTTAAAATCTTTATCCCTAAAAACTATTAAATAAGTCCTTTTTATTATTATTATATTTATTAATTATAATATTAAGCGTCGTCGTGAAAATTAAAAGTAAAAACGTGAAAAACTTATTAATTAAATTAACCAAATAAGCTTTAATATCGATATCATGCCTTATTTTTATTATTTTAATTATAACTTAAAATATATAATATCGCTTAAAATATCAAGGAAATATAATAAATACGTTTTTTATTATTACTAATATAATAAAATAGGAATTCCTTTTAACTCTTTTCGAAACTTAAACTATAAAGAAAAGCGATTATCTTTATAAGTATATTAAGCCGAAAAATCCTTAAAACGACTTTATTAAGAAATGATTAAAACCGTAACTTGGGTAAATCGAGAAATAATTAAAATTATAGCTTATATAAAACAGCTTCGTTACTAAAAAGAGTTATTAAAAAAGAAAGGTTTAAAAATACTTTAACGTAATTTTCAAAATTTAAATAATTTAAAAAAGTAAAAACGTTTAGAAAAGAAACAGGAACGTTTTTAGGCCGAGTAATAATCTTTAGCCGAGCAAGCTAGAGTTGCTTCCAAGGCCGTCCCCTCCCTAGACCTGTCCTTTCTAAACCAAGATCCTAAAATCTAGGCCTTTTTAGCCGGTCCGGATTTCGTCGATAAAACTTATTAAGCTTAACTGTTAAGTTTTTTAAATACTTAAGTAGTTCTCACGTGTTTTTTTTTAATAAATAACTTTCTTATTTAATTAAATATTATAACTAATTACCGACCCTTTTTAAATTTAAAATATATTTTATTTTATATTTATTTAGTTCTTTTTTAATCTCGTTTTAAATTTTTAACGAGGCGTTTTTTAATATTAGTTTTAAAAGTAAAATATAAAATATAAAATATATTTTAAATCTTTTTAAAATAACTTTTTTAATTCTATATAATTTTAACTTTTTAAACTGAAGTTTTTTATTAAGTCGTTTTATTTTAATTTAAGACGTTTTTATTAATACGTCTTATTATTAATAAAACAAATAAATTATATTTATTTTTCTAAGAATTAATCCTTTAATTTTTTTATTATAATATTTTATTATTTTATTTTAAATAAATTATAATTCTTTTTATAATTATAACTATATTACTTAAACTTTTTCGAATAATACCTTTATTTTTAAGGCTTTTATTTTAACTCTCGGTGTTTTTATAAATTTAATTTATTATTTTTGGATTTCTACTTTCTATTTATATACTACCTCGTATAATAACATTTTTATGTCCTTATTAATTAAAGTGTTATACGCTATTTAAACTACTAATAATAATTTCATTTAATTATTTATTTCCTAATTAATATAACTTTTTAAATATTATTCTATTATTTGGTTTAATCTCTTTATTTATTTATTTATCTAGGAATAATACGTTATAAATAACTTTTATTTAACTTTTATTCGTTTTATTAAATTAATCCAAAATTTTAATATAAACAATTTATTTTTATTTAAAACAATACGTTTTAATAATTTATATTTATTAACGTACTTTTTTAAAAAACTAAAAACTAACTATTTTACTATACTTAACTCGTTAAACGATAAAAAGTAGGTATATTTCGTGAGTTTATTAATAATTACTTATATATTATTATAAGGTACTTTTATAGTAAAATCTTTTAACTTAAGAAGTTTCATTACGAAATCCCATATAATTATATGCCACGCTTTATTAAGTATTTAAATTAGTTATAATAATTTATATAGTTTATATCGTAATATTTTAACCTTATTATAAACGTTACAACTCTTTATAATTCTTTTAACTATTTATCGCATTTCTAAAAAGTCGAATTCTTTTTAAAGTCGTTTTAACGTTTTAAAAATTCCCTAATAACCATGTAAAGGGTATTCGTGAAATTCCTTAACAAATTCATCTTATACTCGTTTTAATACGTAAACATTTTCCTTATATAAAAGAAATTCATTACTAAATCCTTATTAAAACTATAATTACTTTTCTTTTTAATTATAACTTTCTTTAAAACGTTATTTCTAATCTCTTATATTAATTCACATATAAACTAATATAACTAATTCGTCATTTTATTATTTAAACATTTAAACATCTCTTTTATTAATTTTTAACTTATAATCTTCTTTTTTACTAAGAAAATCTACTTAAATATTTTCCTTTCTTTTAATATAATAAATCTTAAAATTAAAATTAAACAAAAAAATCATTTAACGCTTATATTTTTAATTAAGCGTTTATATTATTATAAATTATATAAGGTTTTTATAATTTAAATAAATATTGATAAATTCCTTAAT
Source organism: Biscogniauxia marginata (assembly GCA_022695795.1). Lineage (NCBI taxonomy): Eukaryota > Fungi > Ascomycota > Sordariomycetes > Xylariales > Xylariaceae > Biscogniauxia > Biscogniauxia marginata. The sequence goes on from MU404193.1 coordinate 86,962, forward strand.
TTTATTAAGCCATAATTCCTATTCTTTTAATGCTTTAATAACTACTAATAATTCCTTATTATAAATCTAATAATTTAATTTAACACCATATAATGCTTTAAATAGGTACGCGATTAAATACCATTTTCTATTATCTTTTAATTACTTTAAAACTACTTTAATAACAAAATTTAAGGCGCTTATCCTTAGTCGTTTCTTCTTATTTTCATTTAAAAGTTTATATATAACCTTATTAATTATAACTTTTTTAATTACTAAAAAGCTTATTTAGCTCTTTTAATAAAATAGAAAGCTTCTCTTATTTTCGCTAAAATAATTAATTTTATTAATAGTTTAATAATTCGCCCGAAATCTTAAATAAGTTATTTAACGTAATTAATAAAACCAAGAAATGCGTATACGTTTATAACACTTTTAAGTTTTAATTAATCCTTAATTACTACTATTTTTCCTTTTTAAATACGGATTTCTCTTAAACTTATTATAAACCTTAAATAATCTAATTTTCTAACATGTTATTTACTTTTAAATAAATAAATAAATAAATAA